>JAPHNG010000562.1:0-38310 GCA_027405835.1 Asclepias syriaca
TTCCTATTTCCCCTGAGGACCAGCATAAAACTACATTCACATGCCCTTTCGGAATTTGCATATAGAAGGATGCCTTTTGGTTTGTGTAATGCACCTGCTACATTTCAACGTTGTATGACTGCTATCTTTGAGGACATGTTAGGAAATCTATGGAAGTATTTATGGATGACTTTTCTGTTTTTGGAAATTCATTTGAGGTTTGTCTAAAGAACTTGGAGTTAATGTTGAAACGTTGTATAAAATCTAACCTGGTTTTAAATTGGGAAAAATGCCACTTCATGGTAAAAGAGGGAATTGTTTTAGGACATAAGATCTCACACCTAGGTATGGAAGTAGATAAGGCAAAAATTGAAGTAATTTCAAAACTACCTCCTCCCAAAATGTGAGAGCCGTTAGGAGTTTTTTGGGACACGCTGGCTTTTATCGTAGGTTCATAAAGATTTTTCATTAATAGCCAGGCCGTTGACCAATTTACTCGGAAAAGATGTTCCATTTATCTTTGATGAGAAATGTCTAAAAGCTTTTAATAGACTTAAGGAACTCTTAACTACTGCACCTATCATGACATCACCTGATTGGAGTCTACCTTTTGAGCTTATGTGTGATGCTAGTGACTATGCAGTAGGAGTAGTTTTAGGACAAAGACATGATAAGAAGTTTCATGTAATATATTATGCTAGTAAAACCTTAACTGATGCTCAGGAAAATTACACTACGACAGAAAAGGAATTATTAGCAGTAGTATATGCATTTGATAAGTTTCGATCCTATCTAGTCCTGTCTAAAACTATTGTTTATACTGATCATTCGGCACTAAAATACTTGTTTAATAAAACCGACGCAAAACCAAGATTGATTATATGGGTTTTATTGCTTCAAGAATTTGACATAGAAATCCGGGATAAGAAAGGGACAGAAAACTTAGCCGCAGACCATTTGTCTAGGTTAGAAAATCCGACCCTAGAAGCCATTGATGAAACAATCATATCTGATAAATTTCTGGATGAGAATCTATGTGCATTATTTGCTAGTTTCTCACCCCCTTTGTTTGCAGATATAGCAAATTACTTGGCAGCCCGGACTCTCCCTAGTGATATCACTGCTCAACAAACAAGAAAATTCTTTGCTGACCTGAAATATTACTATTGGGAAGATCCTTTTCTATTTAAAATATGTGCAGATCAGATGATCAGAAGATGTGTATCTCAAGAAGAGGGTTTCCGAATTCTGGAACACTGTCACTGCGGACCAACAGGCGGTCACTTAGCTGCAACTAATACGACCCGAAAAGTATTAGAAGCAGGCTTCTACTGGCCCACCATATTCAAAGACGCCGCAGCATTTACAGGATCGTGCGATGCCTGTCAGAAAGCGGGAACCATATCTTCTCGAGATAATCTACCCCAACAGGTAATTCAAAGTGTAGAAATATTTGACATATGGGGTATAGATTTCATGGGTCCGTTTCCTTCCTCTTTTGGTATGAAGTACATCTTAGTAGCTGTAGAATATTTTTCAAAATGGCCTGAGGCACAGGCCCTACCTACTAATGATGCTCGAGCCGTATGCAGATTCCTTAAGCAGATTTTCGCCAGGTTTGGATGTCCAAAAGCCCTAATCAGTGATCGAGGTACGCACTTCTGCAACTCTCAATTGCAGAAAGTACTCCAGCATTACGGAATTCAGCATCGCATTTCCACAGCCTACCATCCTCAAACCAACGGGCAGGCTGAGGTAACCAATAGGGGAATAAAGAGAATCCTAGAAAAGACCGTGGGTGTTAACCGTAAGGATTGGTCCAATAAACTGGATGCATTATGGGCCTTCCATACAGCGTACAAGACCACTACGGGGTTCTCACCCTATCGACTAGTCTACGGAAAAGCATGCCACCTTCCGGTTGAACTTGAACATAAAGCTTACTGGGCAGTACGAAAATGCAATCTCGACGATAACTTGACTAAGGAACACCGGATTTTACAGCTCAACGAATTGGATGAGTGGAGGCTCAAAGCATATGAGAACTCACATCAGTTCAAAATGACAAGTAAACTCCGGCATGACAGACGACTCAGAGCCCAGAAAAATTTTGAACCAGGTGATAAGGTATTGTTATACAACTCACGTTTAAAATTTTTCCCAGGAAAGCTGCGTAGCTATTGGTCAGGACCGTTCACAATCAAGGAAGTATCACCTTTCGGAGCATGTGACATCATGGATTCTGACGGTATTGTTCAAAAAGTAAACGGACAACGCCTAAAGATTTACAGAGAGCCGTTTGACTCGTCCGAGCAGATTGTGGACTTCACAGACTAAGGGAGTATCTCTTTCATTTTATTTCTTGTTTTTGTTATTTCTATGTTCCTTCTTACCCGTAGTTAGATGAATAAGTGTGGGGTAATTAGCTATGCATGAACACTGAGGACAGTGCCAGATTTAAGTGTGGGGTAGCAGTGCACAGTGCATTGTAGCAGTTTGAAGCAGTTTGAAAAAATTTTCGCATGCTTTTGCTTGTTTTCCCTGTATTTTCACACCCTTCCAAAAATTTTTCAAAATTTTTCCGTCTTTCAGACTTCTAAATGCAGTATGCTTGGTTAAACAAATTGCTTATGTCTATGATATGTAGGTAGTATGTTATGGTTAGTAGGAGATAGTCGATAGCTATCTTGGACTAATTGATTAGGAATAGGGAATTCCTGATAACTGAGCACAACCTTGTCTGGATTAGAGACCTCAACCAATTGCCTATTCGAGACTTAACTAGATAAAATTAGACCAGTTGTGGATATATTGGCAGTTAGAATGACTAGATGAGACTCTGAGCTAAAAGTGAAAGGAACATTAAGGAAGTTAATTACAATAGGGTAGTTTGCCAGCGGCCTTCGCTACTCGAGCACCACTCCTTCGGGGAACTTAAAGCCTGATGCCCTAAGGTCGTGTAGATCTGGGAGTCATCGGAGTGGGACTCGCTACATGGGTAGTTGAAGTTGACGTGTTCTAAGCAAACTCGAAATACCCTGAATCTATAAAGAAAATAACTGAGTGCGAAAACATTAAAAATCTAATCACCAAAGCTCAGAACTCAGAAAGTTATCTGTTGCCAGTATGTCTAGCGATAGGTCGAAGTATTATCTGGTAGCAGTTAAGATAAGAGTTCGTTGTGTTGACTATCTGTCTAGACTAGTACACACACTACACCTCAGGAAGACCCTGTGACTAAGAAAAAAGTCCGACCTAGTTGTTGATTTATTTTCTGCCTGATCATAACAAACTACTAGAGACATGTGAGACCTTGTCATAGCAACCTGACCAATCAGACCTGTGTTAAGAATTGTCTGAAGAATTTTTGGAATAAAAACATGATTAGGAATTTAAGTGACTGCACTACGGTTTAAAATCACTAACTCCATGTAGACTTTGCTTGAGGACAAGCAAAAAGCTAAGTGTGGGGTTATCTGATACGCAAAAATCGTATCACATTTTTAGCATGTTTTTATATATGTTTTAATGTGAAATTGAGAGTAAATTGACATTAATTGTTTACTATTTACTTGATTTCACGGTTTTTATGATTTTGGAAGTGTCAGGTGAAAAGTAGACGAAAACATCAAATTCTGGGGCAAAAACGCAATTTTTGGAAATGTTGACCCGGTCAAAGGTCCGGGACGGGCGTCCCGACCCGGTCAAACCGCCAGGACGGGCGTCCTGAACCGGGACGGGCGTCCCGAACCTGGTCAACGAATCAGGACGGGCGTCCCGAACCGGGACGGGCGTCCCGAGCCGCCAGAATGTCCCACATCGAATTTTTCAGAATTTTTCACTCCGGGAAGCTGCTATAAATACCCCAGGCCTCCAGCAGTTGAATTCATCCCTCTCCACTCGATCTGAGTCATTAAGTGGTTTCCAGTGTACAATTTTCCAGTACACAACTCACTCAGAGACTCGGATCTCAGTTTTCTTTCTTATTAGTGTTTTGTTTTAGTTTCTGAGAAATAGTCTCAGATCTTAGGTTTCTATAGATAGGTTCGTTTCCGGTATTCATAGAATACCCGGGGTTTCGTTAGGAGACCCTAAGAGAGCTCTAGGCGTTCGAAGAGTCAGTCCACAGGGCTAGGCTTAAGCCCAGGACGTAAGGTAAAGTCTAGCTACTAGGCTGAGGAAGCGTCCTCCGAAGGTTCTGGCGAGCAGAGTCAGGGCGGGCAATACGACGTATACAGCAGTACGCTCTGTAGGCGAGACTAAGTAAAGGGTGATTTCTTTATGGCATCAGTCCCCATACCCCTCTCTTATATGTTTTATTGCTTTGTCCTAAACATCAATTATGAATATCAGATTATGATTTTATGAATAGTTGTTTTGTATGTTGAAGTTATTATGTTTTTCCGGAAATAGCCACCTGCTAAATAATCATTATGTCTGCATGTCTAATGTAGTTTCTTTTAAACTAAAATAGGGTTATAGACAATTCCTAACCACGGTCTATTCATAACCTGTTTAGTTTAACAGGCATCAATTAGTATTGGTGTCTGCCATACTAGATAAAATAACATGCTGAACACCTGGCTTGTTAGAGTAGTCTAGGTAGGCTGAGTAGAGCGTTATGCCAGCGATTACGAGCCTTCAGAGTGATCCCCGAAAGTGACATAGGGCTTTCATAACTGTCTTTGTTCGTACCGTGAGTAGGGCCGTTTACCTTAATGATAGGGGGCGGTAGCATAGAGACTCAGATGTGGTACACCTTTAGACACAGAACATAGTTGCATTCCAGGCTAAGATATATCTAAAACACTCGAATATAGGTCAATCAACATATAGGAACAGTATAACATAGAATCAGAACTTATCTTTAACTTCTAGGGTTAATTAGACTTGAACCTAGTGGAGAATGGATCACCCTCTCATCAAAGTATTTGATGAAGATTGCATAACTGGATCATAAGATAAGAGTTAGGATAAGAGGCTAGTTACTACTAAGCCGTTGCCACTTCCCTGGGAGTACGATAATTAACTTAGTAAAATCGTAGATACTTTCCAATAGACTAGCTACACGATAGGTACTCTGCCTTAGATTCTGGCTGATTAAGTGACACCATAAGACTAAACGTGACAATTAGTCAATCACAGTCCTTAATTAATCATAATCGACATAGGGTAAAATAACACCTATTTAGTACGTCAACCGGAATCGCATCAGATTTTTGGCGCCGTTGCCGGGGAAATATCATAATGAATTTAGGATTCCTGATCAAAATTCTAGAGACTTATGATAGGTAACGGTAGTAATCTAGACCTTAGACCCAACACTTGTTTTATAGTTAGACAATCAGTTTCCGAAATATAGGATTATCATAACTAATTAATTTTAGATATTATCTGGAATTAAGACATTTAGGATAATCAAATTTTAGAAAATCATTCTAAAACCATATTAAGGGAATTTAATTGCTTTCAAAATATTAAAAATCCGAAAAAATTGTACTTTTTCTTGTTTAAATGGTAAGTTATTCTCTTTTCCCTATCCTTTGTGTTTTCTTGTGAATAGTTGTTTTGTTTTGTTTTCTCTTTCTTCCAAGTTTTTCTTTAGTTTTCACTCTCCCTGTAACCTCACTAACCAGTTTGCTCAGGCTAAAACGTGTTCTTCTCTGTAGTTGCATGACTCGATCTTCAGAAGCTAACCTTGAAACACCAGTTGAAAATCCTGAACGAATCATTCGCACAGCTAATAGGCGAAGAACAGAAATGGCTGCTGAAAGACCTACCCTTGAATCCTACATCCAGCCACAGACGATCCCAGTCTCATCTGCCATCCGAATCCCTGGGAACCCTCGCTATGATCTGAAACCGAATGTGATCCAGCTGATTATAAATCGAGTTCAGTTTGGAGGAACTGCAGCCGAGAATCCGCTGGAACACCTATCTGATTTCTCTTCTCTCTGCGAAGGCCTCAAGGGAGATCATACTGCAGAAATAACTAAACTCAACCTGTTTCCCTACTCACTTAGGGACAGAGCTAAGAGATGGTTGGCCCAGCTACCTACTAACTCCATCACCTCATGGGACGAGTTAAGCAAAGCCTTCCTAGAAGAGTACTACTCTGCAGCAAGAGTCCTAGAATATCGAAGGGCTCTGTCTAGTTTCACTCAAGCTGCTGATGAGACAGTGATCGAAGCTTGGGACAGATTCAAGGAGCTACTCAGGCTCTGCCCCCAACATGGACTTACCGAGGCATTACTGATTCAGCAATTTTACGGGGGTATGTCAGACATGGGTAAGCAAATTCTCGATGGACTCAATCCTCAGAGCGGTTTCAATGGAATGAGTGATGTAGATGCTAGAAACGCTCTGGAGAGACTCTACAGGAACAGCAAGAATTGGCGCACAAGTGGCCGAGCTAAGAAGCAACCAGTAAATGCGGTCGTTGCCTCCACTGATGATCAATTTGAGGCACTGAAGGCCAGCATTACTAATCAGCTGAATGCTTTCCAACAAGGGAAAAGCATTCAGTCAGTATACCAAGTCTGCGAGTTTTGCCAAGGACCACATTTCAGTGGGGATTGTTATGGTAATGGGATATTAACTGTCCCAGAAGAGATGGAACAAGTGGACGCAGTAAATTCTGCTCCTATAGGAAATACCTACAATCCCACTTGGAAGAACCATCCGGGATTTAGCTGGAGAAACAATCCCGGGGCTACTAACTTCCAGAAAAGAGTACCTCAGCAGCTGCCATATCCGCAGAATCAGCAAGTTGCTCTGCCTGCACCAAGGAATTACATCGTTCCAGCTGATCCCATGCAAGAATTTAGAGACATGCTGAAGAGCATTTCCGACTCCAACAAGGAAATGATAGAGTCCAACAGAAAGATTCAGGAAGCTCACGCAGAAAGAATCCAGCAGAACGAGAATAGACAGAAGCAGACCGAGCAAACAATCAGAAACACACAAGCTGCTATACAAACTTTAGAGAGGCAGATGGGTCAACTATCCACCCATTTCTCTCACAGGTCCCAGGGAACGCTACCAAGCAACACTGAGACCAACCCTCAAACTGAATGCAAGACCATCACTCTAAGATCTGGTAAAATTCTATCTCCATCTCCACCCAAACCATCTGACCCTCCTATTCTTGTGCAGGAACCAGAAGAAGGCTCCAAGGACCCAACGCCGACGGAGGTCGAAATCGAAGTAGCAAGGAAAGGGAAGACGGAGTTTATTCCTGAGTACCGGCCAAAAGTACCTTACCCTGCCAGACTTATGCACAATAAAGATAAGGAGCAATTTGAAAAGTTTCTTAGGAATTTTAGTCAGATTCATGTTAATTTACCTTTACTTGATGTTATTTCTGAAATGCCAAAGTATGCTAAGTTTTTAAAAGAAGTTGTTAGTAATAAAAGAAAATTTGACATGGACAAGGTGGTTCTTAATGAAGAATGTTCGGCGGTTCTGTTGAATAAACTACCGTCTAAACAGAAAGATCCTGGTTGTTTTACCTTGCCATGTACAATTGGAAATATTACTAACATGCATGCATTAGCAGACTTAGGAGCTAGTATTAATCTTATGCCATCTAGTTTATTTGATAAATTAGGATTGCATGATTTGAAAACGACTAGGATGTGCATACAACTTGCAGACAGGACAGTCAAAATCCCCAAGGGAATAATTGAAGACCTCTTAGTAAAGGTCGGAAAATTTGTATTTCCTGTGGATTTCGTTGTCATGGACATGAATGGGGAAGGAGGAGTGCCCCTGATCCTAGGTCGACCATTTCTAGCCACCTCAAAAGCATTAATAGACGTCAGTAATGGTCAAATCAAGTTAAGGGTAGGAAATGATGACATCACTTTTAATCTAAATGAAACCCTTAGGTATCCCATGCATTTAGATGATACTTGTTTTTGTGTGGATGCCATGGAACACTTGATTGCAATTAACGTGACAGACCTATGCTCAAACTATCAAATTCTAAGTGAGGACTCCCTAGAATTAGAGGAGTCTGAACTTAGCTCTTCTGAAAATGAAATTACTTCTGATAGTTTCACTGAGATAGGTGATGATGAGATGAAGAAAGAGCGAACCTCGTTTGAAGATCCACCAGACTTGGAACTGAAGGAACTACCCACTCATCTGTGCTACGAATTCCTAGATGACAACAAGAAACTTCCCATTATTCTTGCAGCTGATCTGACTGCAGAACAAAGGAAGCTGACTGTGGACATGTGCAGAAAGCATAGAAGAGCCTTTGCCTACAAAATTGCGGATATCCCAGGTATTAATCCAAGCTTTTGTTCGCATAAGATTCTTCTAGAAAATGAGTATAAGCCATGTGTGCAACCTCAAAGGAGGTTGAATCCTAATGTGTGTGATGTTGTTAAGAAAGAAGTCATTAAACTGTTAGATGCAGGACTTATCTACCCTATCTCGGATAGTGAGTGGGTAAGCCCGGTGCAGGTAGTACCTAAGAAAGGCGGTATAACAGTTGTTAGGAATGAGCATAATGAACTAATCCCTACAAGAACTGTAACTGGTCATCGTGTATGCATAGACTATAGAAAATTAAATACGGCCACACGAAAAGATCACTTTCCCCTTCCTTTTATTGACCAAATGTTAGAAAGATTATCTGGACATGTTTTATTGCTTTCTTGATGGGTTTTCTGGTTATTTTCAAATTCCTATTTCCCCTGAGGACCAGCATAAAACTACATTCACATGCCCTTTCGGAACATTTGCATATAGAAGGATGCCTTTTGGTTTGTGTAATGCACCTGCTACATTTCAACGTTGTATGACTGCTATCTTTGAGGACATGTTAGGAAAATCTATGGAAGTATTTATGGATGACTTTTCTGTTTTTGGAAATTCATTTGAGGTTTGTCTAAAGAACTTGGAGTTAATGTTGAAACGTTGTATAAAATCTAACCTGGTTTTAAATTGGGAAAAATGCCACTTCATGGTAAAAGAGGGAATTGTTTTAGGACATAAGATCTCACACCTAGGTATGGAAGTAGATAAGGCAAAAATTGAAGTAATTTCAAAACTACCTCCTCCCAAAAATGTGAGAGCCGTTAGGAGTTTTTTGGGACACGCTGGCTTTTATCGTAGGTTCATAAAAGATTTTTCATTAATAGCCAGGCCGTTGACCAATTTACTCGGAAAAGATGTTCCATTTCTTTGATGAGAAATGTCTAAAAGCTTTTAATAGACTTAAGGAACTCTTAACTACTGCACCTATCATGACATCACCTGATTGGAGTCTACCTTTTGAGCTTATGTGTGATGCTAGTGACTATGCAGTAGGAGTAGTTTTAGGACAAAGACATGATAAGAAGTTTCATGTAATATATTATGCTAGTAAAACCTTAACTGATGCTCAGGAAAATTACACTACGACAGAAAAGGAATTATTAGCAGTAGTATATGCATTTGATAAGTTTCGATCCTATCTAGTCCTGTCTAAAACTATTGTTTATACTGATCATTCGGCACTAAAATACTTGTTTAATAAAACCGACGCAAAACCAAGATTGATTAGATGGGTTTTATTGCTTCAAGAATTTGACATAGAAATCCGGGATAAGAAAGGGGCAGAAAACTTAGCCGCAGACCATTTGTCTAGGTTAGAAAATCCGACCCTAGAAGCCATTGATGAAACAATCATATCTGATAAATTTCCGGATGAGAATCTATGTGCATTATTTGCTAGTTTCTCACCCCCTTGGTTTGCAGATATAGCAAATTACTTGGCAGCCCGGACTCTCCCTAGTGATATCACTGCTCAACAAAGAAAATTCTTTGCTGACCTGAAATATTACTATTGGGAAGATCCTTTTCTATTTAAAATATGTGCAGATCAGATGATCAGAAGATGTGTATCTCAAGAAGAGGGTTTCCGAATTCTGGAACACTGTCACTGCGGACCAACAGGCGGTCACTTAGCTGCAACTAATACGGCCCGAAAAGTATTAGAAGCAGGCTTTTACTGGCCCACCATATTCAAAGACGCCGCAGCATTTACAGGATCGTGCGATGCCTGTCAGAAAGCGGGAACCATATCTTCTCGAGATAATCTACCCCAACAGGTAATTCAAAGTGTAGAAATATTTGACATATGGGGTATAGATTTCATGGGTCCGTTTCCTTCCTCTTTTGGTATGAAGTACATCTTAGTAGCTGTAGAATATTTTTCAAAATGGCCTGAGGCACAGGCCCTACCTACTAATGATGCTCGAGCCGTATGCAGATTCCTTAAGCAGATTTTCGCCAGGTTTGGATGTCCAAAAGCCCTAATCAGTGATCGAGGTACGCACTTCTGCAACTCTCAATTGCAGAAAGTACTCCAGCATTACGGAATTCAGCATCGCATTTCCACAGCCTACCATCCTCAAACCAACGGGCAGGCTGAGGTAACCAATAGGGGAATAAAGAGAATCCTAGAAAAGACCGTGGGTGTTAACCGTAAGGATTGGTCCAATAAACTGGAGGATGCATTATGGGCCTTCCGTACACGTACAAGACCACTACGGGGTTCTCACCCTATCGACTAGTCTACGGAAAAGCATGCCACCTTCCGGTTGAACTTGAACATAAAGCTTACTGGGCAGTACGAAAATGCAATCTCGACGATAACTTGACTAAGGAACACCGGATTTTACAGCTCAACGAATTGGATGAGTGGAGGCTCAAAGCATATGAGAACTCACATCAGTTCAAAATGACAAGTAAACTCCGGCATGACAGACGACTCAGAGCCCAGAAAAATTTTGAACCAGGTGATAAGGTATTGTTATACAACTCACGTTTAAAATTTTTCCCAGGAAAGCTGCGTAGCTATTGGTCAGGACCGTTCACAATCAAGGAAGTATCACCTTTCGGAGCATGTGACATCATGGATTCTGACGGTATTGTTCAAAAAGTAAACGGACAACGCCTAAAGATTTACAGAGAGCCGTTTGACTCGTCCGAGCAGATTGTGGACTTCACAGACTAAGGGAGTATCTCTTTCATTTTATTTCTTGTTTTTGTTATTTCTATGTTCCTTCTTACCCGTAGATAGATGAATAAGTGTGGGGTAATTAGCTATGCATGAACACTGAGGACAGTGCCAGATTTAAGTGTGGGGTAGCAGTGCACAGTGCATTGTAGCAGTTTGAAGCAATTTGAAAAAAATTTCGCATGCTTTTGCTTGTTTTCCCTGTATTTTCACACCCTTCCAAAAAATTTCAAAATTTTTCCGTCTTTCAGACTTCTAAATGCAGTATGCTTGGTTAAACAAATTGCTTATGTCTATGATATGTAGGTAGTATGTTATGGTTAGTAGGAGATAGTCGATAGCTATCTTGGACTAATTGATTAGGAATAGGGAATTCCTGATAACTGAGCACAACCTTGTCTGGATTAGAGACCTCAACCAATTGCCTATTAGAGACTTAACTAGATAAAATTAGACCAGTTGTGGATATATTGGCAGTTAGAATGACTAAATGAGACTCTGAGCTAAAAGTGAAAGGAACATTAAGGAAGTTAATTACAATAGGGTAGTTTGCCAGCGGCCTTCGCTACTCGAGCACCACTCCTTCGGGGAACTTAAAGCCTGATGCCCTAAGGTCGTGTAGATCTGGGAGTCATCGGAGTGGGACTCGCTACATGGGTAGTTGAAGTTGACGTGTTCTAAGCAAACTCGAAATACCCTGAATCTATAAAGAAAATAACTAAGTGCTAAAACATTAAAAATCTGATCACCAAAGCTCAGAACTCAGAGAGTTATCTGTTGTCAGTATGTCTAGCGATAGGTCGAAGTATTATCTGGTAGCAGTTAAGATAAGAGTTCATTGTGTTGACTATCTTCTAGACTAGTACACACACTACATCAGGAAGACCCTGTGACTAAGAAAAAAGTCCAACCTAGTTGTTGATTTATTTTTCTGCCTGATCATAACCAACTACTAGAGACATGTGAGACCTTGTCATAGCAACCTAACCAATCAGACCTGTGTTAAGAATTGTCTGAAGAATTTTTGGAATAAAAACATGATTAGGAATTTAAGTGACTGCACTACGGTTTAAAATCACTAACTCCATGTAGACTTTGCTTGAGGACAAGCAAAAAGCTAAGTGTGGGGTTATCTGATACGCGAAAATCGTATCACATTTTTAGCATGTTTTTATATGTTTTAATGTGAAATTGAGAGTAAATTGACATTAATTGTTTACTATTTACTTGATTTCACGGTTTTTATGATTTTGGAAGTGTCAGGTGAAAAGTAGACGAAAACAGCAAATTCTGGGGCAAAAACGCAATTTTTGGAAATGTTGACCCGTCAAAGGTCCGGGACGGGCGTCCCGACCCGGTCAAACCGCCAGACGGCGTCCTGAACCGGGACGGGCGTCCCGAACCTGGTCAACGAATCAGGACGGGCGTCTCGAACCGGGACGGGCGTCCCGAGCCGCCAGAAGTTGTCCCACATCGAATTTTTCAGAATTTTTCACTCCGGGAAGCTGCTATAAATACCCAGGCCTCCAGCAGTTGAATTCATCCTCTCACTCGACTCGATCTGAGTCATTAAGTGGTTTCCAGTGTACAATTTTCCAGTACACAACTCACTCAGAGACTCGGATCTCAGTTTTCTTTCTTATTAGTGTTTTTGTTTTAGTTTCTGAGAAATAGTCTCAGATCTTAGGTTTCTATAGATAGGTTCGTTTCCGGTATTCATAGAATACCCGGGGTTTCGTTAGGAGACCCTAAGAGAGCTCTAGGCGTTCGAAGAGTCAGTCCACAGGGCTAGGCTTAAGCCCAGGACGTAAGGTAAAGTCTAGCTACTAGGCTGAGGAAGCGTCCTCCGAAGGTTCTGGCGAGCAGAGTCAGGGCGGGCAATACGACGTATACGCAGTACGCTCTGTAGGCGAGACTAAGTAAGGGTGATTTCTTTATGGCATCAGTCCCCATACCCCTCTCTTATATGTTTTATTGCTTTGTCCTAAACATCAATTATGAATATCAGATTATGATTTTATGAATAGTTTTTTGTATGTTGAAGTTATTATGTTTTTTCCGGAAATAGCCACCTGCTAAATAATCATTATGTCTGCATGTCTAATGTAGTTTCTTTTAAACTAAAATAGGGTTATAGACAATTCCTAACCACGGTCTATTCATACCTGTTTAGTTTAACAGGCATCAATTAGTATTGGTGTCTGCCATACTAGATAAAATAACATGCTGAACACCTGGCTTGTTAGAGTAGTCTAGGTAGGCTGAGTAGAGCGTTATGCCAGCGATTACGAGCCTTCAGAGTGATCCCCGAAAGTGACATAGGGCTTTCATAACTGTCTTTGTTCGTACCGTGAGTAGGGCCGTTTACCTTAATGATAGGGGGCGGTAGCATAGAGACTCAGATGTGGTACACCTTTAGACACAGAACATAGTTGCATTCCAAGCTAAGATATATCTAAAACACTCGAATATAGGTCAATCAACATATAGGAACAGTATAACATAGAATCAGAACTTATCTTTAAAACACTTCTAGGGTTAATTAGACTTGAACCTAGTGAGAATGGATCACCCTCTCATCAAAGTATTTGATGAAGATTGCAAACTGGATCATAAGATAAGAGTTAGGATAAGAGGCTAGTTACTACTAAGCCGTTGCCACTTCCCTGGGAGTACGATAATTAACTTAGTAAAATCGTAGATACTTTCCAATAGACTAGCTACACGATAGGTACTCTGCCTTAGATTCTGGCTGATTAAGTGACACATAAGACTAAACGTGACAATTAGTCAATCACAGTCCTTAATTAATCATAATCGACATAGGGTAAAATAACACCTATTTAGTACGTCAACCGGAATCGCATCACCTTGCAGCTTCACGACGTTCAGTGAAAGTCAGCCCCATGTCTGACTAAGTCATACAAAGAAAACAAGTTAGCAAAGAAAATGATATGAAGTGAAGTGTAAAAGCTTGAAAGGAAAATAAACAAAACCAATCTACCCTTGGCCACGGGGTAGCCCGCGCTTCGAGGATTTGAGCACTCCGAGCATTCATCGAAAATCCTGTCAGGGTGTAATCTCCACATCAGGTACTCGTTGTTGTCCTCAAGACAAAGCTCTCTTTGGCAGGCATCGATCGATTGCCCACCTATCCCATAGGGGTACCGGCTCTCATTAGCAATAAGTTCGCTAGTCAGGAAAATTTTAGTTTGAGTCCTAGGGTTGTCTCCTAACTCACTCCGGACATAATCTAAAAACTTCATGTCAGAGTTAGAGTATCTAGTGTTTTTCTTTACAGGCGGCCAAGTGCGAAGTGCCTTACACTTAGGGTAAAATGGGAAGCCCGACTTAAACTCTACACAAACCCAGCACTCTCTCCACTGACCAATCTTATTTGGAGGGGGTTCAAAAAGGGTAACCATACTAGGGCAGGGGCCAAGTGAAAGAGCAAGATTGTTCATGCGAAGTACGGTGAAAAAGGTCCTAAGAATTAAGTCAGAGATTTCTACCCCCTTTCTCCTACACAGGATGGTTAACGCAACGAAGTACCGAACTCCATTGGGATGAACATGAGCGGGTTGGGATCTAACCAGATTCAAGAATTTGCAAAAGCTGGGGTCTAAAGGTATGCTAAGTCCAGATAGAAAATGGTCGAAAGGAATGTGGACGTAGAAGTCAGGCATGACCCTGCATGCCCACAAGGAAAACACCCTAAATATACTTCGGTGACCTTTAAGGACAAGACTGGAAGTTCGAGCTTATTGTATTATTTTTCAAAAACAAAGTCCCCCGGCAACCACTTTTTGGTCTTCGGGAGTTCTTCGGAAGTGTTGGCCAGCACCCTCCCCATGGAGGATGCTGGGGTCAGTAAGTCTCTGGTTGTTAGGCGTGGCTGTCACTCCAGCATAGGTGGTCCTAGGGAGTCTGGGATCTAAAGGGATGGTTAGGTATAGTCAGACCCTCGAAAGAGCCGCGGTCAAAGCTTGGACACTCAGCACCCTAATGATTCCATCGTCTGTCCAGCCTGGTTGGTAGGGTTTGTCCGTCATCAATCTCCAGGTTGGTTGGTTGGGTTTTGTCCAGCGTCGGGGTTCAAACTCTCATCACTCGAAGTGCTGGAATTCTCATCACTCAAAAGCGTGGACCTCTCATCACTAGAAGTGCGGGAACTCTCATCAACTATCCATCACCAAGTGGATGCTGAGGAATTAGACACAACCTCGACTATTAGGCAAGGACTTCGGGGTTTTATGAGTTCGACATGTTAAACTGAGAGCAAAAGTCTATCAGTTCTAAGTTTGTTCCTGAGACCCCCACTTCGCCTTCAAAATTCTTCCCCCATAAAATTTTATTTAAAAGTTTTGCCTAAAACACTTCCATGTTCTAACCAACTATGGTTTGTACGGAAAACAACTTGCATTTTTAGCACCAAATCCATGGGAAACCCCACAAAAGCCCGAAAAAACACACAAAAAGCACAGAAAAAACCCATGCAAAACGATGAACTCTCCGAACGTCCATCAGAAACATAAAGCAAATAATAAACAAGCTCAAAACCAGCGATCAAGATGCTGAATAACCTGTTGTGATGTTTGAGAGTTGAGAAATCCTTGATGATAGCACAGCAGGAAAATGGGAAACGCATAGCTAAAAAAATGAAAAAGAGCAAAGGTTGAGAAGAAAAGGTCCTTGGGTTGTAGAAGAGATTGAAGAAAGAAGGATTTTGGTTGCAGAAGAACTTGAAGGGAAAATAAAAAATTTCTTCAAAGGGAACAATCGACCTATTTATAGAAGAAGAGAAGAAGACGAAGGGGCAAGAATTTTTAATTCAAAAAGGACAAGCTTCCCGGGCAAGCTCCGCCCGAACCCGTTTCCTGCCGGGCTAGATCACACCAAACATCAATTCTCTACTCCCTATGCACAGTAACCATCATTGCCTAGGCATGGGGAAGTGCAAACGACGTCATTTACTCCCACTTGTTGATCCACTGGCATCTGAGTACCGAACCGATGCCCACTACGACAAATCTCGCAGCAAGCCAGCAAAACAGAACACCTCTTCGCATTCCGTCTCTCCTCGCCTCTGAAGCGGAACTCGACCCAACGCTCTCATCGAGTTCGCAGAAGACAAGCAACAATGGATTTTCAATTGCGTCTAAGTGAAGAAAGAGCCATTCGTCTACTTTGACGAGGGGCCACTGAGAGATATGAAAATGCTCCTAGAACGGTGGGACCCTGACTCTGTCGGGTGTCATCCACTTAACCTGACAAGGCCCCAACTCCGCCACCTAAGGCGCCAGAGTTTGCGGTTTGCCTCTCAAGCAACCCACTTCGCCCGAAATTTGCTACCAGCTAGGCAAGCTAATTCTAGAAACTTCCTCAAAAGATATCATTTGACTAACAGTCAGTCCTAAAAAAGCTCAGTCAAAAGATCCCCAATGTCTCTCTAAAACGGAGGGATTTCGGTTTCTCCAAAATCTGGTAACTACAGATTCTGCATATCACACACACCCACGACTTACCTATTTCTCAAGGTGGCTTACGTCTATAAACCCCCCCCCCCCCCCGGTAAAGGTGAAAGGGGAGGTCAGATTACTATATTAAAACTCTACTAAATTAAATACTCTCTAGTCAAGATCAAAATATTGACTTTATCATCGGGGGTTCATATATATTGCTTAAAGGGACTAATTTGACTCGAACGAGATTAGTTTGTAAATAGATTCACTTAAAGCATTTTAGAAGCCATAAAACTAAAAACTAAAAAAAAACTTGCGGTGTTTTCGCTACCCGTGAAAATGTGACTCCGATTCTTATATCAATGTGTATATATAGAGAGAGTTGTGGAATACTGCGGTTGATTTTTGTTGGGAAAAACGCGAAACCTCACAAACAGTAAACTAACAAATGCGGAATTAATCTTCGTTTGACCAAAACTTTTCCCGACCCGAATGAACCTATGAGGATGCAAACAAATAGGGTATACTTGGTATAATCAAAACAGCCCAAAAACAATAAAATGAGACACCAAATTTTAGCGTGGAAAACTCTCAGAAAAGGAGAGTAAAAACCACGGGACTACTAGAGCCGCTTAAATCCACTATCACCAAAATAGAGCAATACAAAGTCTTCCCTAGATATACTAGAGGTATACAATAACATCATATACTTGGAATCAACTAACATCAAGCATATGGAATCAACTACAACAACAAAAGAAGAGATATCACCAAAAACACAGCGAGCGAACAGAGACTGTAAAACCTGACTTAGAAACGTGATTGACCATCTGCACCGTTGAATAAGGTCACCCAGTGTGGTGAAGACTCTGCCCAAAATTCAGAATGATCCAACAGTTCAATCTCCGAAAAACTGAGGTTTTCTGCAGGTATGTATGAAGGTGACGAATTTTTCTTCTTCTTCTTTTGTGTGTGTTCAACAGAGGCAAATCAATCATCAAATATTTTCACATGTATTGTTGGTTTTTTGTTGGCTGGTAGTGGAAACTGAATCATACATAAATATAATAAATTTTGAACAAAAATATACACATTTGTATGGGTGTATATATATATATCTCTTGGAGAACCTTCCTTTTCCATAATTTCTCATATTCATCAGAAACGAAAAAAGTGAAATTCAAAGAATTAGAAAGCCATCCTTCACGATACCATTATGAATTCAGTTCAAGCTTCACGACCGTCCTTGTCAATGAAAAGAGATCCTAATGAAAAGTCATTCCTTGTCCCCTCTTCTTGAAACGTACTGCTTAAGTCGAATTCAAGTAAGAACTTCGCAAAGGCTTTTCCCTCCAAAGAGGGGGAGACTCCTTTCTTTCATACAAAAGACTTCACTTTCGAAACGGAAATATTGACAGAAGGGATCTTCTTCAAGCAGAGTGCCGCAGGTAGCTAGACCGAAGCGAGTACAAAGTCAAAATATCCTTATCTCCTTTCCCAACTGCTTTATCGAGCCTGCTCTCCTGGATCCTAATTCCATCCTCAGGCTATGAGTCACTTCGTCCTCACTAAGATTTGTAATATAATAGGAATAGATTAAGTCTGGACAGCTGTTTAAAGTAAAGGGATCCGTCTTCCTTCCATTCTTCGGAGCACCTAGCAAGGCCAGTGAAATGAGTCAATTTGGAAGGTTAATGAGCCGATCTCTTGTTTCATTAAAAGAAGTGATCATAAGGAGATATACACAAAAACAGACACAAAACAGTCATTTTTTCAATATCACTATCAATGGCTTCTTCCTCAAATAATTCTCAAATAACAAGTTTATCCCTTCTCACCTTTACTATTCTTCTTTGATTCATGTTGAAAAAGTTTTTTGATCTTTAAAAATTTGAATTGGGTGCCCCGTGTTTTATCATCAATAATCGCCAGAGATACATAAATAAATATGTATTCCTTCCCCAAATAAATCGGTCGGAAAAGGAGAAATATTTTCATAGGAGAATTTATGCAGCTAACAAAAGGTGGAATACTCTTTTGTTTTTTTGTTTTTTTTTTTGTTAATTTAAGGAAAGATTAATCTCACAATTGTTTATAGTATTTAACTAATTTTACCAAAAACAAATAATGAACTAATTTCATCAAATGTTTATAATTTAAGAACTATTTATACCAATTTACGAATGCAATATATTTCATTATTGTGTTTCTAAAATGCATCATACTGAGATTATATTACATTCACAAAGTATATAATTTTATATTATTGCATTTTATGGGGTTACTGATAAAAATAATCCAGTTTTTTAAAATATATTGTGTTTGGCAAACTTTTAAAACTTTTCTGAAAGTGTCTGTTGCATTCAATGAATGCAAGATAAATATTACAACGCATTCTACAACAAATGCAATATAGTTCAAAAATTATATATGTTCAACAAATACAATATATAACTACATTGCAATGCAAATGAAGCGTTTCAAATTTGAGTCTATTAAGTTATTTTAAAAATAATAAATCCCATAACTTTTATATTAAAAAATTCGTAGAAAACTACTAATTAAAAAAAACATCAAGGCCATTTAGTTTTTTCAACAAAAAATTTGAAAAAAAAATTTAGTAGGATCAAATTGTAATGAGTTATATTACTTCTTTGAATGAATATAGTTTTTTACTGCATTAATAGTTTTTTAACTATAATGCATTTTTAAATGCCTTCCTAATTTCTATCTTGCATTCATTGAATGCAACAAGACCATCTTCACCATAATTTAAGAAGTGGATCAAATCAGTATTTTCATAAAAATAAATCTTTCTTATCAAACTCCTGTATATATATATATATATATATATACAACTATAGAAAAGAGGGGACCACTGTAATATTCCACAATTTCCTTTTCTTGCACTTGAAGTATTCATCCGTTAAAAGTATGAAATGCTTATCACCCAAAATTGGGTAACATAGTGCTTCAACTCTAGAAAGATCATTTACTCCTTACCATTACTAAGTCCAAAGAGCATAAAGAAGACAAAAGACTTTTTATGATACAAACATGGAGGTAGTAGTGGACGAAAACACACACCAACACTACTGTGATCCTTTTAAAGTCATATATTATATCACTTATCTCAATTTCAGCAAAGGTTTTATCATCAACAAGCATCTCCAAACCTTATTTATCCCGTGTTCACTCACTCCAGCAAAAGTTTTTTTTCTTTTTTTTGTGTGGGCCATTTTTTTTTTTTTTGGTAGAGTCAATTCTTTTTTTTTTTTTTCATGTGTAGGCTAAAATACATTTTTTATTGTGGGCCAATTTTTATTTTTTAGCCATTTCATTTTTTTAATAACGATATTTCTCTTTTTTTGGCTTGTTACTATAAAAAATTTAGTGCGGATCCTTTTTGTGCTACTGTTTTTTTTTTCTTTCTTTTCTTAAATCATAATGCAGAGTTACTTGAGCATGGCTGGTTATTGATAGATTTGGATCACTTGATTGAAAATAGAGCATGTTGGCTCTTGATTCAAGATCCAATATTTATTTTGGGCTTCTTCTACAAGATTTCTAATTTTTTTTTGTAACCTAGTTATAGAAATGGGACTTGTTGCCCTAACCGTGTATTGATCTTATATCTCCTTTTGTGTAGTGCCATCGGTAAATCTCTTACCTTTGTTTGCTTAGAAATTTCTACAAACAAAAATGGGTTGTCATCGTTATGCAAGTATTGTTCTTTCTTGTTTTGCCTTTTGTGAAACTTAGGTAATTTCTGTGTTTCTTTATTTGGGGAAAACAATTAACAAAAAAAAATGAGTTCATCAGAAAGAATCACTTCGATAGGTAATAAACATTGATTGAGTGTTCTTCCGAAAAAAGGGTTCCTTGTTGCCCTAACTTTCTATACATCTTAGATCTCCTTTTGTGTGTGGTAAATCTTTATCTCTGTTTGTTTGATTGCTTGGAAATTTTTACAAGCTAAAAATGGGTCATCGTCATTGTAACAAATATTACTCTTCATTATTTTTCCTTTGTGAAACCTATGCAATTTATGTGTTTCACATTTGGAGAAAAAAATTTGTGAAAAATAATTTCACGGAAAGAACCTAAAAATGGGTTCCTTGTTGACTAATCCTCTACTAATCTTAGATCTCCTTTTGTGCAGAGTGCATCGATAAATCTCTAACTTTTATTTACTTGATTGCTCAAAATTTCTATAAATAAAAAATGGGTCCTCGTTGTTCTGCAGTATTGTTCTCCTTCCTTGTTTTGTCTTTTGTGAAATTTGTGCAATTTCTCTTTTGCGATTCTTTTTGGGGGAAATTAGCGAAAAAAAATGAGTCAATCGAAAAGAACCTCTCAGATCTCATTTTGTGCAGTGTGAGCGATAAATTTCTTACCTTTGTTTCTTGATTGCTTGGAATTTCTACAAACTAAAAAGGGTCCCGTCATTCTGCAGGTATTGTTCTTTCTTGTTTGCCTTTTTTAAAAACTCTTGCAAATTCTCTGTATCTATTTTGTGGAAAAAATTAGCGAAAAAATAAGTTAATCTGAAAGAATCGCTTAGATCTCCTTTTGTTGCAGTGTGCATCAGGAAATCTCTTATTGTTAGTAAATCTCTTATTGTTTGCTTGATTTTAAGAAATTTTTACAAATTAAAAGTGGGTCATCGCCATTCTGTAGGTATTGTTCTTCCTTATTTTGTCTTTTGGAAAACTTGTGCAATTTATGTGTTTCTTATGTTGGGAAAAAAATTAGTGAAAAAATGAGTTGATCGGAAAGAATCGCTTAGATCTCCTTTTGTGTTGTGCACATTGGAAAATCTCTTATCTTTGTTTGCTTGATTGTTTGGAAATTTTTACAAACTAAAAATAGGTCATCACTATTATGCAGATATTATTCTTCTTTACTTTGTCTTTTGAGAAACTTGTGCAATTTATGTGTTTTTTATTTTAGGAAAAATTTAGTGAAAAACTGAGTTCATCGAAAAGAACTACTTAGATCTCTTTTTGTGCAGTGCACAATGGTAATCTCTTACCTTTGTTTGCTTGATTGCTTAGAATTTTCTACAAGAAACATGCAAAATCTAAATACTCCCTCAACTTAGTGTTAGTGTATATATGATTTGTACACATATTACTATAATGTATAAAATAACAGAACAAATCTATCCATGTAAAGCTAGGAAGAACAACAACATAATGCACAATTGATTCTTCTTCATTATTATATTTTCTTGGAATAGAAATCTAGGAAAGGTGGTCTCGTGGATTCATTATGATTCTTAAGTCAATGTATAAAAAAAAATAAAGATTGAATATCAAGATTAGGCAACTTATCAAACTACTTTGAAGATCAACAACAAACTTCAATCCAATTTTGACTCCTAACATGTCATATCAAGATTATTTTGAATCCAAATATTGTGAGACATGAGAGCTAAATTCTCCAATAGATCCTTCTTCAACAATTACAAGAACTTCATGTAATTTCTAATCTCATAATAATCTTGAATGATAACGAACTGATATCTCTCCCCACAAACATTTTCTTCCTGAGGTTGATATCAGAAACTTGCGAAAGCAATTGAAGTTTGAAAAGAAGAAATTTATAACCTACTCTTCTTCCTAAAACTTTAATGATGATAGAAGTAACCCAAGGTTTATAAAGACGTTCCTTTTCTTCAACAAAGAGAGGAATGGAAGCTTCCGAAAAAAAAATATTTGTTTCATCTGGAAAATTTTATTTTTTTAACTCAAAGGTGATAGTTTGTTGGACTATATATGGTGAGTTGTTTGAGAGTTTGTCTTCATAAGATTGGTATAATTACCTCAGCGCTCCTGTTTGAGTATTAACCCCCAGAATTATATTTTTCGTTGCATTTTTCTCCGAGACTTGCTCCATTTACATATCTTTACTCGCCTCAGAAGCACTATCTTCGCAATCTGACCCTTCTTTAACTTTTTTTGTACTATGTTCCAAATAGTTTAACATTATTATTTCTGTTGTATTATCCGTATATTTTTTAGTATTTATGGGGTCTCAGTTGTTATGGTTTTGGTGATCAGTTCATCTATTTAGTTTATGTACTCAACTCTAGTTCCTTAATATAAGCATCTTATTTTATTAAAAAAAAGGTTGATCACGATTCTATTGGTTCAAGTGAAAGGAACTTGATTTTCCATTCACAAAGTCTCGAATTCAAACTTTTCCTATAAAAAAAATAAGTGTAGGAAGAACTTTTCCTAATAGAGGTCCGGTTCGAATTTAGTTTAGATATAGGAACCTTGTTAAGTTATATTTTATAAATTTACATTGTTACATACAATTGATGTTTCCTTTGTGAATAGAAAAACAAAAAAATTTATTGTTTACACTTGTAAATAGAGGTAAATTAGATTGTTATTTTTAATCATCTATATAACCCAAAAAAAAAAATGAGAAACATGTAATGCAATTCAAGTATAACAATTGATATAAGTTTTTTACAAATTCACGTAAATCTCATAATCTCTTTAGTTCTTATTGTACGCTTTTATTCTTATAATTCCTCTTGTATTTCTATCTCGAACAACTGACATGAGAGCTTCAAGTTTGATGTTTCCGATAATTAATATCAAAATTTCAGATTAGTTGTTTGGGTGTTAGACTAAAATATAAATAAAAAATTGAAAAAGAATATATAAATGTTCAATATTTTAGTCACATGTCAAGAACTTCATTTTGTATGTTCATTTTTATGTTCTTCCTTTAATAAAAATCTAATTAATATGATATTACGTAATTTTTTTAAAATGTAAAAATAAATAAATATGGCAAAAACTTATCAAAGAATCTAAATTTAGATTGAATTTAAGAGTTATTTCATCTTTTAAAAAACAAATTTATAAAAAAAATAAACCTAAAAAAATAAATAAATAAAGACATAAAAAAAGATAAGAAATTGATCTCTAAACAAAAAAAAAAAGCTCTAATGTTTTTGAAAAAATCCTATTGTGATATTACATTTTTTTTTTATCAGATAAATAGACAGAGAAACAATAACGTGAACGAAATGGACATGTGTTCTTGGAAGTTGAAATGTGAGTGCAAAAAGGACAAAAGATAGATTAAGACATTATGCGAAAAGCTTTTACACAAAAAAGGAAAAAATACAAAAACACACGCTAATCTTATAATGCAAATTTATATATCTATAGCGTCTCTTAATTGTTTTTCCAATATTGAATCCTTAGCTATTTTTATTTTTTTTCTAACAAAATTTCCTTTTTTTATATTGTGTCAATTCACTTTAGTAGCAAATTATTTAATTTTCAGTTATTTGGTCTTTTAATTATTTTTAATGTTTAGATTTTTCTTCCAATTTCTTTAAAAATTTGCTAACATTTTCCAACTAATTTAAAAGGCATGTATACTTTAATATTATAATACACAACTTAAAATGCGACATAAAATTATTTCTTGTGTAAGTTAAACTTAATGCATTTAATTTGACAAGTCATGAAACAGTAACCTAAATAAATAAATAAATAAAGTCATACCAAGTAGACAATTTTTTAATTTTTTTATCTTATATTTTTAATTGGTATGTATATGTCATAAGACAAAGAAAAGTATATAAACAAGAGTTTTCTTCATTTTGCATGTGAAATGTGGGGTACATAAAGAATTACAAAGTTAAATTAAAATTAAACAATTGAAATATTTAAGGAATTTACTTCATTAACATATATTCTATGCTATACGTCCTTAATTCCATCATAGGAACATTCTTCAAAACGTTTTCTTTGTATCATAAAAGACATTTCCAAATCAATTTCGTCATTTTCCTTTCCATAATTTCATACATACATATAAAGTAACTAGAATGAATAGTAGATCTTAATAAATTGAGTTATATTAAATGAAAAATGTATAACCAAAATGTTTTTTTTTTTTTTTTTGCCTAAAGGCAGAAGTGCCCTAGATGCGTTCCAAACCATAGATGGACACTTTACCAATCTTAGTTCCAATAAATTAGATTTTGTTTTTAAAATAAAAATTTAAACCTAAATTTTAAATAATTATATATAAATGAATTAAAAATTTTACATTTAAACCATTTCACCTCTATTTGGAAAAAATTTTAATACCAAAGAATACAAGATACTCACGCATATAACTCCTCATTATTCTCATAAAGTAACTCCTTTCCGGATATCCATTAAAAAAAACCAAAAAAAAAAAAAAAAAAAACTCTTTTTTGGTCACCATCTCCCAAACCCCACCTCACCATCCGGCACCCCCAACCCACCTTCAAACCAGTATAAAAACCACTTTCCAACAAAAAAAAAAATAATAATTATGATAAAACATTGCACTAATATATATATACACATTTTTCCCTGTGAGAGAAATAAAAACTCCCGGGAATCCACCATATATTAATTTAGCAATGTTTTTGATAGCTCTTATTCTTCTATTCCTTCATCAGCATGCCAATGCAGCCTGCAACTTCTTCCATGGAAATTGGGTGATGGATTCTTCATACCCACTCTACGATTCTACCTTCTGTCCCTTCGTTGAGAAAGAATTCAATTGCCTGAAAAATGGCCGCCCAGACAAACTCTACCTCAACTACCGGTGGCAACCCGATGGCTGCAACTTGGAAAGGTAAGATATATATTTATTTAATTTTTCCAATAAATGCTGCCATAAGTAATACTTATCAGAAATTCACTTATGATAATTATTATTATTATTGAAAATGGAAAAAAAGGGAAAAGAGGAAAAAATAATAATAATAATAAATAATATATATATATATATATATATATATATATATATGTGTGGAGTATCATATTTGCTGTTATCGGTTTGGCTGTATTCATAGGCATCGCTCACTGAGTGAATCTCATTGACAAAATATAGATCTAAGTATTTTTTTTGTTCTTTTCTTAGCAAATGTCATGTGGAACCGAAAATGTTACTTTCGGTTTCAAATTTTACATTTTATTTTCTCTCTCTCTCTCTCTTTATTAATACATTAATTAAACTTTCACGAAATCTGAAATTAATTTTTTTTTATACTTTAATTATAATAAAAATTTATTTGCAAAACCTTAAGAAATTGAGAATTATTTATGTTCTATTGTATCATGATTTTGGATAACATGATTGCATGTGCTTGCATATATATATATATATATATATATATATAATATAATATATATATATTGCAGGTTCGATGGAAAAAAGTTGTTAGAGAAATATAGAGGGAAAAGTATAATGTTTGTAGGGGATTCCTTAACGAGGGACCAATACATGTCACAACATGTATGTTGTACAACGCTGTACCTGGGACCAACTATACTATGATTAGAGAAGGGATGATTCTACGTTGACATTTTGGGTAAGTTTCATTAATTCTTGAATCTTTTCTTTTCCTTATCACATTAATATTCAAAAAGAAATTAATTAAAATCTTAACACCAATAATATCTATAAGAGATTGATGGAAATTTGAAGCAATTTAATGTAATTTTTATATATTGCAGGAGTATGATTTGAAACTAATGCTAGACAGGAATCCGTTCTTGGTAGATCTTGAACCATCGGACATTGGTGTAATACTGAAGATAGACAGAATTGGTGCTGCAAGTGCAAAGTTGTGGGCAAATAATGACATGCTAGTTTTTAACACTTGGCATTGGTGGACATATAAAGGAGCTCAACAACCGTACGTTACATTATATGTATATATTTATTTGAAACTTTTGCATTGATTATACCTATTTTTTAAAAAATAAAGAAATAAATAAAGGTGATGAAGGGAGAATACATTTGGGATGATCTTCATATATGTATATACATATATTGTTGTGTGCAGATGGCAATATATTAAAATAGGAGAAAGGCTTATAAAAGACATGGACAGGATGGTTGCTTTCGAGACAGGACTCAGTACGTGGGCAGCATGGGTAGATACAGAAGTCGAGCGAGACAGAACCAAAGTTTTCTTTTTGGGCGTTTCTCCATCACATTACAAGTAAGTTTAAGTTATGCCCTTTTCAAATAATAATTATTATTAGGTCCAAGTGCATTATCATAATTAATGTCTAGATACCTCACAATAATTCACAAGTCTTAATAAAGAAATAATCTTTTCTCTACGTTATATTCATTTCTAATAATAAGAAAAATGTGCAATTGACATGTCACATAATTCAAGAAGTTGTGCAATCTTATCGTTTGCTTTTTCTTTTTTTTTTTTTTTTTTTTTTTTTTTTTAATGATGATTTTCTTGTTATGGTGCAAATAAATAGTGGAACAGAGTGGAACAAACATGGTGCAAATTGTTCAGGAGAGACACAGGCATTAACGGGGTCGATGTATCCGGTTGGGCAACCCTTAGCTTTGGATGTGCAGAAGAAAGTAGTAAGCAAAATGGATAGTCCAGTGGGATTTCTTGACATAACAGTGCTATCTCAGTTGCGCATAGATGGTCATCCTTCATTTTATGGTGTATCAAGAACCGGAATCGATTGTACACATTGGTGTCTTGCTGGAGTTCCTGATACTTGGAATTTGATAATGTACAACCTTATTTTTTTAAAATGATCTTTTACTTATATTTACTACAATGAAAATACGAAAATTTTATATTTATATATAGACGAACCAACAAAATTTTCTTGTAAGATTTGACTTAATGTGGAAATTAATCATATGTATAGCATTCTTGAAAAGGAGTACTAGAATAAAAATTTGTTTGGATAGAAAATTAGGGAGAGTTTTGAGTGTTGGTAATTTTTTGGTGTGTAAAAAATGTCATATTTAATTCAATAACCAATTTCGTTAAGGAATGTACAAAAAAATTGTGTGCGAGTTGTTGCATTGGGGCATCTATGTGCAGCAAAATATGAATTTAGCTTCTGAGTAGTGACTATTGAAGAAAAAATATATTTGTATTAATCAATTTTGCAATTTAATCAATCCAAATATTTTCAACTAATTTATTAAAATAAAATCAATAATATTTTAGTAAATAAACAGGAATAATAAAAAGATTAAATTGCCCATAATACACAATTTATACATAGAAAAATTCTTTAAATGTGAAGAGTAAAAAAACTATAGGACCATTTGAGGAGTTCATCTTATATTTCTCTTATTGATAATTGAAGGTAAAATAAACCCAATTTAATCTACAAAAATTTACACACACCGACAAACTCCAAATAATAAGAGACTGAAAATAAAGAACCAAAGTGTAAAATTTACTCAAAAAATACAATTCTATATAAATGATTCTAACTAAGTCGAGCTCAAAATGAGGATCAGACCAACCAAAATGAATCCCTAACTGTCAGAAACAAGCTGTCAAAATTTCAGTCAAATCGAACCATATTTGACCCTTGATGTAGGTTGCACACGAGAATTACACCTTCTCTCTAAATTTTCTACTCATCCTTTTTTTTTCAACAAAATAGAACTAGGAAAAAAATACCCTAACCCAGGAACTAAAATAGACTAAAATAAAAAAACATTAAAAAATTATTTTACAATAAAAGTTCACATAAACAAATAATACCAAATCAATATACAAAAATAGGAGTCCAAGTACAAAATTATAAAAATATATATAAATAGTAAATATACATTAAAGAATGATAAATCTATAAAAGTTGCTATTTTTAGTATAAAAGTTACTATATAATCTTTATTTTTTACTATCATATTAATTAAATCTTTTTAAATGTATAAATTATAAAGTTTAAGCAAAAAATGTTAATATTATTGTAAAAATTGATAACCTTTTAAAGTTATCATTTTTTTTTAACAAAAATTACTATATTATTTATTCAATTTGCATTAATAAAAACTAAGTGACAAAAATTGAAATGGTAAGATTTCTAAAAAAAAATTGGTAAAATGCATATCAAACTTAGAAGCTATAACTTTTTCGCAACAAATTTACCATTTTATATTTATAATTACTTAAAATTGACTAAAAATATACAATATAATATTATTTTATTATTTTATTCTAATAACATATATTTTATTTATATTTCATAAATGATGTCACACTTATATTTTATTTATTGATATAGATTACGTTAGGAGAAGACTTTATTCTAGTGATGATTTGAAATGAAATATATGTACATATTACAATTCCTATTAACAAAAAAAATTAAATAGGCGTTGCTATCATGGTAATCACCTTCACTTATGATTAAAGAATTATGAGTTTAAAAGTCACATATAAATTTTTTTTAAAAAAAACTCATTGAAAAATATTTATATTTATATATCACAAATAAAAATGATGAATCCTCTACGAACATAAACATAGTAATGAATAACTAATTTCTGCGACAAGTTAGGGATACGATTAATTCTAATTTAGGCAATTCAATAATAACAACCAAAAAAAAAAAAAAAAAAAATAATATATATATATATATATACACACGGTGAAATTAGATCCAATTTGAACGGTCCATAATCCGTAAAGGAAGTACGTACGAGTCAAGCTATTTTTAGGTAGATGGGTCTACAAATGGACCTCCAAAACACTATAAAACTTGAATCCGAATCTGCTTATTTATATATTGCACACATAAGCTGTATGTTAGAAGGGCGGCTGTAGTAAGAGGGAGAGAGAGATTTCCGGTGGTAAAGTTCCGATCTGAAGCCGGGAACATCTCTGCCCTTAATTAAACATGATCAAAATCAGCTTCCCTTTTCTTCTTCTTCTTCTTTCAATTCTTGTTCTTGAAGGAGGAGGAGCAAATGCTGGTGGGACAAGCTGTAATTTGTTCCAGGGAAGTTGGGTTTTTGATTCTTCATATCCTCTTTACAATTCAACGGCGTGTCCCTTCATACAACACGAGTTCAATTGCCTCAAAAATGGCCGACCCGACCATCTTTACCTCAACTTCAGATGGGAACCACGAGACTGCAAATTAGCAAGGTACGCACATATATATATTGCTGGTAAAGAGAAGAATCATTATTTTCCTGCCTTTCAAAATTCAAACAACTGACTTATTGCTGGTTTCTTAGGAAGGATAAGATATGGTATCTTTTTGTTCTTTTAAATTTATTTTTTTTTTTTTTTTTCTGTGGTGTGATGAAAGTGAAATATAAATATATATATAGGAGGATGCATGTGAACTTAAAAAAGTGAATTTGTACATATTCTATGGGATCGTTTACTGTTGTGCGTAGGACGAATAAAAGGAGTGGAAAAAATCATCACCTGAGTTGGAATCTCGAAAACTGTGATGTCTCTGTTATTGGATTCTTTTGGTTGGTTGTCCATGTTCTTAACATTCATCATTATTATTTGACAATTTTGATGTTCCATTATTATTTATTATTTTTTTATCTTTCATTTTTATATTTATTTTATATGAAAAAAGAAAATGTGACGTTATTTTATATATATATTTTTCACCATTTATATGTAGATTCGATGGACGTATATTGTTGCAGAAATTGAGAGGGAAAAGTGTAATGTTTGTTGGCGATTCTCTTAGCCGAAACCAATGGGAGTCATTGATATGCATGCTCTACTCTTCGGTAATAGGTACACCTTACAATCAAACCATCTCCGGTGATGTCTCTATTTTTACATTTAAGGTAACTCTCAATAATTGTGCCATATAATTAATTAATTTTTGTTATTGTTATAAAGAAGAAAAAAAAACTCAAATTACATATATTTCTCTAATTTTAAATTTTATGGTCACTCGATTAAAATGTGGGTTAATAAAAAATATAATTGTTAATGGTTAAATGGTCCCCCTCCCCATTGGACCATTTTCTGGCCTGAAATTTAGTGTGTATGGCAAATGAAGGTTGGGTAGCACGTGGAAAACATGGTCGTGTTAGCTGTGAAATTCTGTTTATATGTTTTCTATTAGGTGAAATTGATATTCATATTGATATGTAGGAATTTGGATTAAAAGTGATGCTTAACCGGAACTTGTATTTGGTGGACGTGGTAAAGGAAGAATCTGGGAGAAGGGTGCTAGAATTAGACTCTATCGAGAGTGGAAAATTGTGGAAAGGAGTTGATATGATCATCTTTAATACTTGGCATTGGTGGAGCCGTAGAGGACAAGGACAACCGTAACTCCATTTTCTTTTCTTTTCTTTTTTTTTTCTTTTTGTTATTTAAGGGATGATGATAATAACATTGAAAGTTTTTGTGGCAGATGGGATTATATTCGGGTTGGAAACAAAACATACAAAGACATGGATCGAATGGGTGCTTTTGAGAAAGCACTGAATACTTGGGCTAGATGGGTTGATGATAACATTGATCCTTCCAAAACCCAAGTTTTCTTCCAAGGAATTTCTCCATCCCATTACAAGTGAGTCTGTTCTTTACACAATTTTTCTCTTTTTTACCCATTTGGGCGCCCCCAGTATTCCCACTTTTTAGATAAGATTAATCTAGACTCATCTGTCACACATTATTAAACATATGTTGATTCTTTGAACCAGTGGTAGCTTGTGGAATGAATGGAATGCAAAGAGCTGCCTGCAGCAGAAGGTGCCAGTGTTTGGATCGACGTATCCAGGGGGTTTGCCACCAGCATTAGGAGTGCTGAAAAAAGTGCTGAACACAATTAAGAAGCCCGTGAAATTGCTTGACATAACCAATCTTTCTTTACTGCGTAAAGATGGACATCCGTCCATGTACGGCCTCGGCGGACCAACAGGGATGGACTGCAGCCACTGGTGCCTTCCTGGTGTCCCTGATACTTGGAACCACTTACTCTATAATCTTATTATTACCAATCAAGATTAATTCATTTTTGCTTCATTCTTTTATAAGTAGCTTATTATTAACATAATTATTATTCTTGTACCACTTAAATTTTGTTCTCGAGTCTAATACAATCTAAATTTAAATTAATCCAAATGACTCTATTAAAAAAAATTAGATTTAGTGACGGATATTTACTATAGTTTGAAATCCGCCGCTAATAACGACAAAATTTGTGATTGTCGGTTAAGTTGTCGCTTATTGCAACAGAATTTGTGACCTTCTTTTAAATCGTTGCAATTTGTGACGAATTTTGCGACGGATCTTTTAATCATCGCAATTATCGACACACATTAACAACTTTCAAAGTCGTCGCAATTATCGACACACATTAACGGCCTTCAAAATTGTTACAATTACCGACACACATTAACAGTCTTCAGAGTCGTTGCAATTATCGACACATTAACCATGGCCTTTTGAGTTGTTGCAAGTAGCAACACACATTTGTGACGACATTCGGAGTCGTCTCAATTAGTGACACACATTACGACGGTCTTCAGAGTTATTGCAATTAGTGACACACATTACAATGGTCTTCAGAGTTATTACAATTAGCGATACACATTTGGGATGAACTTTTGAACTCTCGCAATTAGCGACAAATATTTGCGACCAACTCTTGAGCTATCGCCATTTGCAACAGAATTTACAACGGCCTTTTAAGTTGTCGCAATTAGCAATGGACATTTGCAATCGCCTGCTAAATCGTCACCATTTGCGATGGATTTTGTGATGGCCTTCTAAGTCGTTGCAATTTGCAATGCACATTTGCAACGACTCATTGCAATTTACACACACATTTGAGACGGTCTTCTTAATCGTTGCAATTAGCGACGAATATTTGCAACATCCTTCTGATCCATTACTAATAGCGACAGATATTTGCAACAGTCTTATGAACTATTGCAATTAGTGACGATATTTGTAACGATCTAGTTCAAAATCTTACTTTTGTACCTCAAGAATTTTTTATTTTTATAATGCACCTTAAGTTTCAAATCGTCACACTAAATGCATTTTTGTTAAGTCGCGTTAGTCAACTATTTCCACTATTTGACACTATTAGAGGCATTTTTTATCCAACCAACAAAATAAAATGCGAACTTTTTTTATGTTCCTTAAATTTTTTTTCTCTCTCCTTCTTTTTTCCTTTTTCTCTCTCTTTCTTCTTTTTTTCTTCGATAACTTAATTTTTTTTCCTCTTCCCTTTTCTTCCTCCTTTCTCTCTCATTCTTCTTCTTTTTTCTCTCTCTTCCTTCTTTCATTCATTTCAAACACCGGAATCCTCAATGTAAAGCACTTCTAATTTTTCTTGGATATAAATTAAAAAAAAATTCAATCGTGTCCAAAAGAGTAATAATAATAATTTTTTTTCGATACAAAATAATTCAAAGACAAAGAAATTTCCAATGATTGTTGACATCTTCTTCAACATCATTTGTAGTCATTTAAGGAGAATAAAAAAAGAAAAAGCAAAAGGTAGCAATGTATATATATATATGTGAGGAAAAACGACATTGAAATGGTGAAAATAACGGTGGAAAAAACATAAAAAATAAGAAAACCACGAAATCTTTTTGGGAGTTAGACAAAAATGATTAGTAAAAAATATTGATTAAACAAATTTAAAATCTTAACAGTAAAATTTAACAAAAATGGAAGGTTTTAAAATTTGAGGTGCTCTAAGTAAAAAAATTGTTTAGGGACAAAAGTTGGATTTGAACGTGGATAGTTTATCTTAATATTTTTTTTAAATTTAACAAAAATGGAAGGTTTTAAAATTTGAGGTGCTCTAAGTAAAAAAATTGTTTAGGGACAAAAGTTGGATTTGAACGTGGATAGTTTATCTTAATATTTTTTTTAAATTTAACAAAAATGGAAGGTTTTAAAATTTGAGGTGCTCTAAGTAAAAAAATTGTTTAGGGACAAAAGTTGGATTTGAACGTGGATAGTTTATCTTAATATTTTTTTTTAAAAAAAATTAATAATAAAATTAAATGTATGATAATAACATGGGACCACAAAGCAAATATTATTAAAAAAAGTCGACTACCAATCCTAAAACGCCACGTTGAAAAGTAAAAGCAAGTAACCGAGGCGCAAAGAAAGAGCAACAGGAGCTCGCACAACTATACATAAGAGACAAGACAAAAGCTTCACTGCATGTCGAAAGTCGAAACATGTGAAACTTTTGTACCAAGTTTTGAAAAATATTGTCCTAATTTCCTCGAAAAACAATATATTGCAAATATCTCATATCATAATTCCAAAGCAATTCTGTTCTGTTCTCCCATTTTCCAAAATGAGTAAAAGCATCCGTTACGAAAGACTTTATATTCTTCTTGGGCAGCTCTTTTACGTTACATTTCTTCTTCTACAGAGAAACAGAGTTTCTGGATTCGAATCAACTTCTCTGAAGAGTGAAGTGAAAGAAGAAAATGAATCAAAAAGCTGCAATCTTTTTGAAGGGAGTTGGGTTCTTGATGATTCGTATCCACTGTACGATGGAGTTAGCTGCCCTTTCATCAATGCAGGGCTTAATTGTCAGAAAAATGGCAGACCTGATAATAACTATTTCAAATATAGATGGAAGCCAACTACTTGTGACCTTTCAAGGTAATTAATTGATTCATTCATTAGTCTTTTTTTCTTTTATTTTCATCTATCCATTCATGTGTGTTTGTGTGAACAGATTTGATGGTAAAAGTTTGATGGAAAAATTGAGAGGTAAGCAAATGATGTTGGTAGGGGACTCTCTGAGCAACAACCAGTGGCAATCCTTGGCGTGCATGCTCCACTCTGCCGTACCACTGTCCAATTATACCTTGGTGCAAAAAGGACCACTTTCCACTCTTTTTTTTCCGGTAAATCTAAGACATACCTTATATTTGAAATAAAATAAAAACTCAGGGTCAGTGCGCACTTGCAAGCCACATATTGTAATAGTTGGTGTTTTCTTTGAAAGGAAAGTGAAGTTTCTGTCAGTTTCTTGAAAAATGGATTCCTTGTGGATTTGGTGGTTGAGAAAGAGAAGGGTCGAGTTTTGAAGCTTGACAGTCTAAGCAGAACCGAGCACTGGAAAGGCGTAGACATTCTAATCTTCAATAGCTATCACTGGTGGATACACACAGGAAGATCTCAGACGTACGTAAGAGTTGCATTTTTTTTTTTTTTATATTTTTTATTCTTAGTATATACGAGAGTTTCCTTGATTATGCAGGTGGGATTACTTCCAAGTTGGAGACAAAATAATGAAGGAAATGGATCGTATGGAGGCATACAAGATAGCATTGACTACTTGGGCACAATGGGTGGATTCCAACGTTGAACCTTCAAAGACCAGAGTGTTTTTCCAAGGAATATCAGCCGTTCATTACCAGTGAGTTACTTTTATTAGAACATTTTTTTTTAATTTAATTTTTTTTTGATAATAATATAATTTATATATTTATACAGCGGGAATGAATGGGGTGAAGCAGGAATAAAGGACTGTACAGGACAAGCAAACCCAGTTGAAGGATCAGCTTACCCGGGTGAGCATTATCCAGGAGAAGCAGTAATCAAGAATGTATTGAGTAACATGACAAACCCAATAGTGTACCTGCTAGACATCACTCTGCTTACTCAGTTAAGAAAAGACGGACATCCATCAAAATTTGCAGACGGAGCCGGCCTTGATTGCAGCCACTGGTGTCTGCCTGGTGCTCCAGATGCATGGAATGAAATCCTGTACTCGCTTTTGCTCCAAGATTTTCATTTTTAATTCAGAATTTGGAAATAAATTATATCATATTGGTTTAAAGAAAAACAGGGAATTCATTTTGTATCCATAAAAACCACAATGCTGTGACTATCATAAAGATAAGATACAAGATGTTACAAGAAGACCTATGAAATAAATGAAAATGGAGATAAGCTAATTCTGTTTCTGTATCCTCTTGTCTCTTATGGGTAACTCGACGGGTTTCTGCGCCTCGTGAGGATGGTTTGGACCTTTATATACCTTTAGATGGTTGAATAATGCTCTGCCAAGCTGCGTTCAAACAAATTATGCAACTTTAATATGAACGCAGTAAGATGCATGCTTAACAAATTTCAAAATCAAGGATTTCTGATGCCTTGAAGAACACATGTATGTATGTATGTTCATTATGGTTCCTCCATAAATGAAAGCCAAAAAAAACCCATGTTTTCTTATTAGTATTCAAAAGATCTATTTAGCTTCAAGAAAGATAACATGAAACTTACCCGTCCCTTTGGAAGCATTCCACGGACTGCATGCTCAATAATTCTTTCAGGAATTCTCTTCTGCAGCTGATCAAAGGTTTCCACTTTCATCCCTCCTGGTCTCCCAGAGTGCCTTCTGTACAGCTTTTGGGTTCTTTTCTTCCCAGACACTGCTACTTTTTCGGCATTGACCTATGATGTCAAAGTAAGAACCCCTTAAATGCTCAAAATTTATACGACAGTAAAACAGATGATTTACAACTTAAAGCAAGATGTTCAAGTTATAAATAATGTTTGTATGGCTGTTGACCCAGTTGGCATCTAATTGACGGACCAACATATAATAAAGGCATAATTTTAACCATTTGTCAGTCCCATAGAGCCCTTCAAGAAAGAGGAAGTATACATAAACTACTAATTGGCATCAAATGCCAATGGTTTAGCATAATGGATACAGTGATATAAACAAAACTCTTCCAGTAGAAGAGATAAGATTTTAACATAGAATAACAACAGTCCTTATTTCTGAAGCTCTATTAGGAATTCAGGACTGAAGGCCAAGTCCATCAATAAATAAATAACTAAGCCTATGTTTTTATTTCAAAATACATATCTGATCATTTCTTACTTGTTCTCCAATTAATATATATATATATATATATATATTCATAGACAAGCACAAGAAAAAAAGCCAACGGAAGAATGTGGAAAGCATTTTTACATAAAACAGCAGTCTGCTGAACAACAATCATTGAGCATACTAAAAGAAGCCCTACACATATAATCTCACAAAGTAGATATCTCCAATTGCACCCTAAACAAGTTCCAGAAGGACAAAACACAATGGGTAAAAGAGAAAGAAATCGATAGATGGAAAGAAGCTTAATGTACGTTGCTTAATGTACGTTCCGTTAACTGCTCTAGTGACAGAGGTCTAGCTAAAATCTCCCACAAAAAGATCTTGTTATTTCTTGTTAAAATTTAAAAAGAAAAATGGAAAATTATTAGACATAAAAAATAATAATATACCACTATGACGAAGGCCCCCATGTCTACACTTGGAGTATAGGTTGCCAGATTCTTTCCTCTTATATGAATAGCTATAGTTGATGCTAACCTTCCAAGAACTTTATCAGTTGCATCAACTACATACCATGTTTTATCAGTGTTCACGTGATCAGCAGCTTTAGGGTACCATGTGGTATTCCAAATATCCTGGAAAAGTAGAATATCAATTAGATGGCCGTGTAGATTTTCAGTTTACAAACAGTTTAACAATCATGCTTTTGTATTTGTTTGCAGGATGCATATAGTCCACTAAACATACAAATTGTCTATGAAAGAAATAACTTTCAGATGATAACAAAAATGCTGTAGAAAGATTAAAAAATTATTATGAAGTTACCCTTTTTTTTCTTTATCTTTCGTAAGCATTCAATTCAGAAGATGCCACACAAAAAGACATAATGAAGTTAAAGCATCCAATTAAATATAAAACCTATCATAAGTTCTAGTAGCACTTTTTTAGCAAAACAGTTGTTCCCCAGCCCCAGAGTTTAGAATCGAAATATTTCTAGTACGTGCAACAAAAGTTTCCTCTTCAGACAGGAATTACTGTCATTAAATCTTGGACATCAGATCATAGTGGATAACTTGACTGTTCAGCCTAACATATTATATTCTCTGAAATAAAACGTTTTTTGGCTTCCAGTCTCACACTCAAATAGTATGAACTTCAACAGAGTTCCTCAAGTGGCCAATCCCTGGGTAAATAAAAAAGGTTGTGTTTCCCAACCTTCCACCTCCTCCACCCCCAGCCATATTCCCATTTACTGGCACCATTCTACACTTTCAGGAGATCTTTTCCAAGAAGAGCATATGAGTCCAGCAACTCATGACTAATTTCATCATGATGACCGATATAAGAGAGAGACAGAGAATGAGATTATACAGCAAACTACATAACATTTCCACCAAAACATCTTGTGGGACTATGGGTGCTCTTAATGCAGAAGCAAGGAAAAGCATCTTTAGAGCAACTCATAAACAGTAAACTTATTTGTAAAATGTTATGTTCTTCTTTTTCAATGAATCTACATACCTAGATACTACATAATGCCACATGTCTACTCAGGACAGTGAAATCAAATAGCTTGGAAGTGACTATAATCTAGCAAAGAAAATTAGCTGCATAAAACTACATCTCATTCAATAAACTAAACAAAGTAATTAAGCTATACTCTCTTTCGCTTTCCACAAGGAAGAACAAGATATCTATTAATTTCATATCCACATAACATACAGATAACTCAGACAATGACTCTCTAGTAATGTCACTAAACAAGAAACCCTCTCCCCACCTCCCATTCCTCTCCAGGGATAAGAAAATTTGCAAATGGAGAAAAGATAAACTAAATTTTGGAGGGATCACCATTCCAAATTACATAACTTATATATTCAAAAAAAGAGGTTTTCTTTTTTCTCTTTATTATTATTATTATTTTTTCAAGAGCACCATTTGTGCACCCCTCTAGTCAGGAGAGATTGGTAAGCCAATCTATAGCTGAGGGGGGTTCAGAGGGATTAATTATGCATGTATATACTCATATAGTCATTTTATTTTATTTTTAAAATGTAAACTTTAGGACTCCTAAATATGTTAATTAGATTCTAAACAGAGTTTATCCACTCTCAATCCAGTCCATCAATTTCAAATTTCCACTCAAATTTGTTGAAGTTTCTCTTGGCAAACTTCTTTTAAAGGATAATAATCTCTTTATCGATCTCCACTTTCAATATCT
>JAPHNG010000564.1:0-25000 GCA_027405835.1 Asclepias syriaca
TATTAAGAAGGAATAGAAATTTTTCGATGTAATCCGATTCAATCTAAATGGCTTTCGGGTTCTAAAAATTATATCCTGCCAATTCAAAACTCCAGTAATTAGTAACAATACACACACACATATTTACACACTTCGATAAATACTGCATAAAAAATATGCAATTCTACGTATAATAATTACATATCTTTGTACCTTTTCAATGATAGTATTGATAATTGAATAAAATTGAAATGGAATCAAGACCCTAAAAAACCTCAAAGACTTCATTTCAATTTTATTCTTTTGTTAATACTATCTCTAAATTATATAAGTGTGTAATTAATATTTTACCTTTATATATACGTGTGTGTGTGTGTGTGTGTAAATGACATAAATGTGTTATTAATATTTTATTTTATATGATAGAATGTGTAATTTTATTTAACTTTTATGCTTTCTTGTCTTTTTAATCTTTAATGTTCATTACGAGAATTTATGTAATTCAAATCTTGATGGCATTGCTATAATTTTTTCAACCTTTGTAGACTTTCTATTTCATTGACTTAATTACTTTTCAATTTTTTTTAGAAAAATTTATTTTTAACTTTTCAATATCTTTAATAATTTGATACATAACACCCATCCAAAATGTGTGAGTTTTCTCTCTCAAGGTGTAATGCTTGAGTAATTTTTTAGTTCAGTTTGTTTTTTAGTTCAGTAAGTTAATAGGGGTCTACGTTTACTACTTTCTCTTTTTCAGTTATTTTGACAGTTATTTCTTTTCTTGGCGCTCGGACTGACGCACGTGAAGCTAGTCATTTTTTTCATATAAATACTTATTCTATGTAAATTTATTTGTTTCTCCCCTTAACTATGGAGTTTCGAAAACTATAGTTTAATGAATGTGTATTGAAAACAACTAATGAGTTTAATTATAACAATTCTATGTTTTAATATATATACATTTATATATTTTATAAAGTTAATATAAAACTCTGTTATTAAAAAAATTTAAAATCAAACACTTAAATCTATTAGTGTTAAAATTTGTATATGGAAAGACAGTTGAGACTTTGATTGGGTTTCATAAATATTTAATGAGTAGTATTGTGTTCATATTCCTATATATATACAACACACCGTTGGATCATAAGAAAAATAATCTGAGTCGTTGCATAATCCATCATCTATATACATACACACCTATATTTATACATATCTTCTTTTTCATTCTTCTTTTTTGCAAGCAAGAAAAGAAAAATAAAATTTCATTTTGTCTAACTTAAAAGAAAAAGGAAATGGTAAAAATAATCAAGGATGTTGAAGATCAGCAACTGTTGCTCCAACAGAAAGGGAAGGAGGTGGTGACGGTAGAAGAGAAGAAAAGAACACAACAGTTGCGGATTCTTGTGGTTGATGACAACATTGTTTGTCTCGTTGTTATGTTTTCTTAGCTCAAACATTGTGGTTTTCAAGGTTAATTTTAATTAATTAATTAGAAATTAATGGATTCCTATATATATATATATATATATATATATATATATGATTGGTAAGTTCACCTAGAGAAAGTTAAAGCTTCAATCTTTTTTCACTTGTGAGTGTGCTTTTGTTTGTATATGTATATGAATATGTATATGAATATGTATATGTATATCTATGCGTATCTCTTTTGCTTTGTGTTTCCCCCTTTTCTCTGAATTTTTTTTTTGTTAAAGTGTTTAAGGGTATAAGAGTTTGTATAAGAGTTTATACAAGAGTTGTTACTAGTAATCCTGCTGGTTTGAGACTCCAAGATCTTGTTCATTGGTTGGTTTAATTAAGTTTTCTTTTCATTTTGCTTGATCTCTTGTGTAATTTTAAATGTGGAGAGATCTAGAAAATGAATTTTTATAATTCTTATCTCCATAAAGAAGATATCTAATTTGACTTAGTAAAATTTAAGGTAAAGTGAGATTTTCTTTTGAGAATCTAAAATACCTCCCAAATTTTATGTGTTAAATTATTTATAAATATTATATGAGATCTCTGTATTCCAATCTTAAAATTTCTACCTAACAAAATTCAACTCGATGAAAATAGCACCATCATCATATATCGAATTTAAATTAATTGTAAAGTCATAATAAAAAAGTCAAATTTTATTTACTTTAGATAAAGTGGGGTTTTTGACTGTTTCTTTGTTTGAAATGGGATGTTCCAAAAAATTATACACTTCTAATGAATTGGTTGATTTCTCTTTTTTATCTTTTTTTTTCTTTTAATTTTAAATTATGTTTTAAAACTAAAACAAAATTTGTGTGTAGTTACCCCATGAGAGAAGCAATGGAAGCTCTTAATCTATTAAGAAGGAACATAAATTTCATCAACATTGTCTTGACTGATGTCATCTAATTTGATCTAAATGGCTTTCAGCTTCTGGAAATCATATCTTGCCAATTCAAAACTCTAGTAATAAGTAAGGATTTATATATATGTGTGTGTACACATATATTTACACCTTTACGACTTCAATAAATACTACATAAAAAATACACAACTCTTACGCATAATAATTACATATCTCTATACCTTACACAATTCCTACGCATAATAATTACATATCTTTATGCCTTACACAACTGCTATGCATAATAATTACATATCTCTATACCTTTTCAATGATAGTATTCGATCGTTATTCCTCAAGAGCTCTCAAAACAATAATGGACAATCAAATCTTTTCTCTCATAATTCCTGGGGTATTTATAACAATTTATTTACATATGGTAATACTGCTATATCATGGCGCTCCACGAAGCAAACAATAGTAGCAACTTCTTCTAATCATGCTGAGATAATAGCCATTCATGAAGCAAGTCGAGAATGTGTATGGTTGAGGTCAATAATACATTATATTAGAGAGAGTTGTGGTTTATCCTCCGGAAGAGAGATTCCAACTCCTCTATATGAAGATAATGCAGCTTGTATGGCTCAATTAAAATGAGGGTATATCAAAGGAGATAGGACGAAACACATTTCACCTAAATTCTTCTTTACTCATGAACTTCAAAAGAATAGTGAAATTGATGTGCTCCAAATTCGATCATGTGATAATCTTGCAGATATATTCACTAAAGCTCTTCTGACTGCAACTTTTGAGAAATTGAGATATAAAATTAGCTTGCATCGGTTTAAAGATTTCGAGAGATCATCTCATGAGGGGGAGAAATCTACACATAAAGAATAGTGTACTCTTTTTCCTTCACTAGAGTTTTTTCCCACTAGGTTTTTATCTAGTAAGGTTTTAACAAGGCATATTCTTTATGTAATGGACATCCAAGGGGGAGTGTTATGAATTCCGAAGATTCATTAAATTAGTGCATGTCCATCGTATAATCGTTATTATCATTTTATCCCGGGATAATTACGTACTTAATTAAAGGTGATAAGTATCACCTGATATTTATCTCTAAGGTGACACATATCACCTAGTACTTATAACTTTGGTGACAAGTGTCACCCTTTGTGCTTATCCTTATCCCATATTCACCCCTATAAATAGAGGGTCTTATACCATTTTGTAGATACAACCAATAAACAACAAGAAATCACATAATAATATTCTCTCTATTTTCTACGTCTCTCATTTACTTTTCATCTTGTTTTACTATTTTTCTATAATTTCGTAATAAAAATCACAAAAATAGTGTAATTTAAGAAATAGAAATTTTCAGTTTACCTTCAAAAGAATAAGGGAAAAAATCCGTTTTTCTTAAATTAATTATTTTCAAATTAATTGCATAAAGTCAACCCTCTTAATGTTTGTTTCTATCCTTTTTTTTCTTGAAAAATATTCTCTTTCTTAATTGGCATGCCTATTAATTATTGCTTTTTTCACCTTTTTTTTTTTTTTTTTTAAATATAATTTATTATGTTTAAATTAGTAATTTTATTTATATATAATTTTAATTGATAGAGAAATAAAACACTTTTGACTTAAATCAACAAGTGTTAAAATTTGTTAATGTTGATTGTGTATATGGAAAGACAATTGTGAGATTTTGATTGAGTTTCATAAATACATAATGAGTAGTGTCACAGTGTTAATATTCTTGTATACATATACAACACACCGTTGGATTAGAAGAAAGACAATCTGAGCCATTGAATAATTCTATCTATAAATATATATATATATATATATATATATATATATATATATATATATATATATATATATATACATATCTTCCTTTTCATTCTTTTTCTTTGCAACACAAGAAGATAAGAAGAGAAAAATAAATAAAATTTCATTTTGTCTAACTTAAAAGAAAAAGAAAATGGTGGAAATAATTCACACCTGTTTCTGGACTTTGGGAATTTTCCCATTAGGTCGATTCCCCACATGTCGAAAGGTCATGCAGCTAAGACCGAAGTTTGTTCAACGGAGGGCAACCTTAGGATGTTATTGAACTTTTGGCAGACTTCACAGTTTTTGACATACACCTCCACATCGCATTAGAGCGTAAGCTAGTAATACCCCTGGTTGATCACATTATCTGATAGAGATCTTGATTCAAGGTGTCCGCCACAAACTCCCTCGTGCATTTCCTCTAATATAGGCTTAGTGAGGTCGGGAGGCACGCAGTGGAGGAGTAGTTTGGTGAAGGATCGCCGATAAAGAATGTTGCTGAGCACCAAGTATCGGGCTGCCCGCTTCCTTATTTGTCTTGCACTTGCTTTGTTCTCGTGGAGTGTGTCTATGAGGTAATCCTTGATTTCATCTACCCTCATAGGCTCGCTGATTTCCTCCTATTGGAGTGGTAGTATGCCAGCCGCATTAGGTCTGAGCTCTATGTCGATGGCGAGGTCGTTAGGAGTTTCCTCCGAGACGATCTTTGTCAGTTTGTCTACATCCACATTTTCATTCCGCTCTATTTTCTCCAACGTGAAGCGACAGAGTTGGGCGAACAGGTGTCTAACTTTCTCGACGTAATCTTTCAGACTGTCTGAGTGTACGATGTATTCATTGTTCACCTGGTTGACGATTACTTTGTGAGTCGCTATAGACCTTTAGGGTGTGGACGCCAGCAGATAGGGCCCAAGCCATGCCAATTATGAGAGTTTCGTACTCAGCTTGATTATTTGATAAGGGGTAGTCTAGCTTCACGTAGCGAGCACCTTTGTAGCGGTCGGAGGGCGAGCTCATGACAATGCCTACACCTACTCCATTTGAGTTAACTGCCCCGTCTACTTTCATCGTCCATGTTTCCTCGTCGAGCAGAGTGGGATCCACCTCGACAAGGCTCGTGGCGCTGGAAAAGGACAATTTTGTTGGGAAGTCGGATAATGCTTGTGCCTTGATAGCCGTCCTTGGGGTGAACCTGAGGTCCAATTCGCAGAGCTCAATAGACCACCTCAACATTCTCCCTAATTGGTCCAACTTGTGGAAAATCTGTTTCAGTGGGTAGTTGGTGTAGATGATTGGTCCAACATTCTCCCTGATTGGTCCAATTAATATCGAGTGACAAGTATCACCCTTTGTGCTTATCCTTATCCCCTATTCACCCCTATAAATAGAGGGTCTTATACCCTTTTGTAGATACAACCAACAAACAACAAGAAATCACATAATAATATTATCTCTATTTTCTACATATCTCATTTACTTTTCATCTTGTTTTATTATTTTTATATAATTTCATAATAAAAATCACAAAAATAGTGTAATTTAAGAAATAGAAATTTTCAATTTACCTTCAAAAGAATAAGAGAAAAAAATCCATTTTTCTTAAATTAATTATTTTCTAATTAATTGCATAAAGGCAAACATTAATTATTTTCAAATTAATTGCATAAAGTCAAACCTCTTAATGTTTGTTTCTATCCTTTTTTTTCTTGAAAAATATTCTCTTTCTTAATTGACATGCCTAGTAATTATTGCTTTTTTCAACTTTTTTTAAAATATAATTTATTATGTTTAAATTAGTAATTTTATTTATATATAATTTTAATTGATAGAAAAACAAAACACTTTTGACTTAAATCAACAAGTGTTAAAATTTGTTAATGTTGATTGTGTATATGGAAAGATAATTGTGAGATTTTGATTGAGTTTCATAAATACATAATGAGTAGTGTCACAGTGTTAATATTCTTGTATACATATACAACACACCGTTGGATTAGAAGAAAGACAATCTGAACCATTGAATAATTCATCATCTATATATACATACATATCTTCCTTTTCATTCTTCTTCTTTGCAACACAAGAAGATCAGAAGAGAAAAATAAATAAAATTTCCTTTTGTCTAACTTAAAAGAAAAAGAAAATGGTGGAAATAATTCAGGAGGTTGAAGATCAACAATTGCTGCTCCAGCAGAAAGGGAAGGAGGTGGTGACAACGGAAGAGGAGAAAAAACAGCAGAAAGAGAAGGAGGTGGTGACAACCGAAGAGGAGAAAATACCACATCAGTTGGGAGTTCTCGTGGTCGATGACAACATTGTTTGTCTTGCTATTCTGTCTTCTCAACTCAAGCAGTGTGGTTTTCAAGGTTAGTTTTAATTAATTAATTAGAAATTAATGGACTCCTTTTATATTTATATGTATATATATATATAATCCAGAAATTGATCTATAAAAAAGTTAAAGCTTCAGTCTTTTTTTAATCTTTTATGCGTATGTGTATGCTTTTGTTTGTATATGTATGTATATCTCTTTTGCTTTATGTTTCCTCCTTTTCCCATAAATGTTTTGATGGTAAATGGTTTAGGTGTATGAAAGAGCTGTTGCTTGTAATTCTGTTGGTTTGAGACTTCAAAATCTTGTTTATTGGTCGATTTAATTAAGTTTTTGTTTTATTTTGCTTGATTTCTTGTGTGATTTTAAATTTGTGGACATCTAGTAAATAAAATTTTATAATTCTTATCTCCATAACTATTACTTGAAGAAGATATATAATTTGGTGGCTGTCACTTAAGATTTATGGTAAAGTGAGACCTTCTCCTGAGAATCTAAAAAATCCCCAAATTTTATGTGTTAAATTATTTATAAATATTATATGAGATATCTATATTCCAATCTTAAAATTTCTGCTTAACAAAATCAAATTTCATGAAATGGCACATCGTATAGATCAAATCAAAATTAATTGTAAAGCCATAAAAAAAATCAAAATTTATTTCTTACGAGGTAAACGGGGGTGTTTGGTTGTTTTTCTTTTCTTTTTCTGAAATGGTATGTTCCCAAAAATTATACACTTATGATCAATTGGTTGATTTTTTTATTGGTTTTTTTCTTTTAATTTTTAAATTCTTTTAGACTAATAAAGAAAATTTGTGGTGCAGTTACCTCTGTGGGAGAAGCAATAGAAGCTCTTCACCTACTAAGAAAGAACAAAAATTCAGTTGACATCATTTTGACCGATGTCTTTCGATCTGATCTAAATGGCTTTCAGCTTATGGACATTATATCCCGCCAATTCAAAATTCCAGTAATCAGTAAGGATATACGCATATATTTACACCATCAAAACCATCTATAAATACAGAGTAATAAATACGCAACTCTTATACATAATAATTATATATATACCTTTTCAATGATAATATTAACAAGTGAAAAAATTTGAAACGGAATCAGGAGTCTAAAAAAATTCTTCGAATTTTTCCTTTTGTTAATACTATCACTAAATGATATAAGTATGTAATTAATATTTTAGTTATATATATATGTGGGTGTTGGTGTGTGTGTGTGTGTGTGTGTGTGCGCGCGTGCGCGTGTGTGTGTGTGTGTGTGTTTGGAGATGTTTTGATAATTTAATTACATATTGGCCACAGTGATATCTGCATTAGATGATGAGAAAACTAAGAAAGAAGAAAGAAGGTGTGGTGCAAAAGACTTCTTGGTGAAACCACTGAAATTGGAAGTTTTTCAATCAGTTTGCGAGCAGGTAGCTAGAAAAATTCCAGATAATCCTCCAAAAACATTAACATTAATTGATGGGAATGAAAACCCTAATACCAAATCATCTCAAAACGATGATGAGGAGGAGAATAAGAAGAGGAAAGGACCTACTTCAACATTTACCAGTGTTCCAAAGAAACCTAGAGTTGTTTGGAATCCTAGGTTAGAACAAAAGTTTCTTGAAGCTGTTCTATACCTCAATATAGAAAGTAAGTATTTACATATAGTGATATTGTGTTTCATTCAATATATAGAAATATTTAATTTATTATATTACAGAAGCTGTACCTATGAAGATTCTTCAACATATGAATGAGCCAAATCTGACTCGTAATAACGTAGCCAGCCACCTTCAGGTAAAACTTTTTTTTTTCTCATTCAAAAATTAATTCCACTTTATTACCATTATTTGCATATGCATAGTTTGTTTATACATATATATAATACTTACCTTTCATGTTGTTAGTTCTATATTAGAATATATATTATGCTATTTTGAGTAACATATTTATGTAAGTTGATGGATGACAGAAGTTTAGGACTGCAGTAAGAAGAGAAAGGGAGAGGTTTTACAGAGACATGGCTATGAATCCCATGACAGCAATACAACAATTTCACAATCCAACCACCCAACCAACAGGCCTTACCATTAACCTCCAAAACAACAACAATAGTACTGATAATTTCCCTCAACAAACATCTCTTCTCTCAGATGGAAATCATCAGGTGGTGGTTTCTTCTCAACCTGCAGCAATGCCTTATCAAGAAACTGCTTCTGCTTCTTCAGCTTCTTGTACAAATGTACAACCTTTCCAAGCTGCTATTGGTGGTGCAGGCAGTAATTCAGATAGGGTAAACGAGGATCATCTTTCATCTTCCATTAATGGTTATTTTGGTGATCAAGCTAGGACTACTATGGAACTACAGCCTTTTTCCCAATCTGCAAATGATTATTCCATTGAAGGAAACAATGATAATGGCTATCTGATGCTTCCATCCACTATTAACTCCAATATTGTTCCTTATCAAGCTAGCTCTATTGAACCAAACACTTTTCTTGAAGAATCCATTGACAATTTCATGGTTCCATATCAACCTCTGTCTTCCCAAACAACTGATTCTATTGGAGGATTCATTGACAACTCTTTGGATTCATATCAAACTGTGCCTTCCCAACCAACTGATTCCATTAGAGGATTCCTTGACAACTCCATAGTTACATCTCAAGCTTTAACTTCTCAACCAATTGGTTAAATTGGAGGGTTCATTGACAACTCCATAGTTCCATCTCAAGCTTTGTCTTCCCAACCAATTGATTCCATTGGAGGATTCCTTGACAACTCCATTGTTCCATCTCAAGCTTTGTCTTCCCAACCAATTGATTCCATTGGAGGATTCATTGACAACTCCATTGCTCCTTATCAAGCTATTCCTACTTCCCAACCATGTGACTTCATTGAAGGATCCATGAACAACCCCATTGTTCCTTATCAAGCTTGGCATACACAAAATCCATCCATGAACTCCACGGTTCCTTCCCAAGCTATGAATACTTTTGGAGGAAACAGTGGTCATGTTGAATACAACTATTTCAGTGAAGACTACTGCATACAAGATGAATGAGGTTTGCTCACAATCCATACACATACACACATATATATATACATACATACTATAGACATAACTTATAAAAAATTTAAATTTGTTACAGTAAAATATTAGATTAGTCTAACTAAAATTATTTGCTACCTCTATATACTATATATATATATATATCTGTATATACAGGTTTTAACAGTGCAGAGCAGGAAGAAGAGGATGAGAAGAAGAAGGGAAGGAGAGGTCAGAAGAGCGCGGAGTGAGTTGACTCAGTTTTTAGGAACGGAAATGGAATGTACCTTGAAGGTGCAAAGAAATAGAGATAAGCCAAATTGATTTGCCGTTGCCCTTATGGATCCATTTCTGTCCTTATATATTATTTACCTCCAACTCTTTTTAAAGTACAACTAAAAATATATACATAACAAAATTCTATTTCATACCCACAATAATATATCTTTGAGTTTTCCTTTTCTTTTTTTTTATTCACAACCAGAATCATATTTTCTATTTCATATTTTTTTAGAACAAATTATACAATAAAAATTTTAACTATGTGATACTCAGAAAACTATAAACTACTAAAATATAAAACAAGAAGAAGACAAACCAATATTAATCAATAATAATAAAAAAACACATGAACATAGGACATTTTTTTGGGAGATAATACTTTTTGGATTTGAAATTAGAGGTGAAGATAATTCTTCGACATTGAATAATCAAACGACATTATTTTAAGCTAAAACACACACACACTCTCTCTCTCTCTATATATATATATATATGTAAAATATCTTTAAAGAAATAAAAAATGTTAGGAAGCTAATGGTAAGTAGATATGAAATCGAAAATAATATTAATAAAAGTAGAAAGAATTTTTAATGTTTTTATTTATCTTTGAAATATAATTTTTTTTAAATAGATTCTGTTTTTAATAAATATCAATGATAATATTAAATATAATTAAAGATAAACTAAATGTATTATTAGAGTTTAAGATTCAAGTTTTTCTCTTCAATTTTTTTATTTTTATTTTTATAGTGCATTCTCAACGTCAGATGCACTTTTGTCAAATTTCGTTGTTAAGTTAAAATTTTAATTGTTAATCAACTTTTTTTTTTACGGTTCATACAAAACTTTTGTTCATTACTTTTTAAAAATAAATCTTAATTTTTAGAAAGAGTAATTTTGTAATTTAATTAAAAATAATAATTTTCTTGAATTTATTCGGGTCATTTACCAAAATAATGTTATTTTAAAAAAAACAATTCTAAAATAATGCTAATTTTTTACCTATTTCTCAATTTAGCGTGTGCGTACTTTGACAAACTACTACACCTTTATTTTTATTAAAATAAAATATGCTGGGTCTACTTTAACCGAGTAGACCCTCATTTTTTATAAAAAATTATTTAATAATATTTATAAATTGTTATAAAATAGCTATAACAATATGAAATAAGACTAAAGAAATTGAAATCAAAATAGTGTAAACTTGTGTATATCTTCTTGTAACAAAACGTACAAAACTACCATATATTTATATGGATACATATGTGTAACCCACATACCCATATGCATACTAATATAAATGTATACATATATTACAAATATAACTTTATGGAGGTTACATGAAGGTAGTGGAAGTTATATGGAGATAGCGGAAGATATATGGAGATAGTGGAAGTAGTGGGAGATAAAGACATACATAAGATGATGTATAAAACTCCCCCTTTTGGATATCCATTGTACAAGGAATATGCCTCATTAAAACCTTACTAAAAAAAACTTAGTGAGACAAAAAATCATAGTGAAGGAAAAAGAGTACATAGTTCTTTGTACACTCCCCCTGATTATTACATAATATATTTATATCATCGCATTCCAATATTATGGATCAGTTTTTCAAATGTTGAAGTTGGTAATGCTTTTGTGAACAAGTTTGCCAAATTATCGTTTGAACGGATCTGTTATACATTAATATAACCATTTTTCTAAAGATCACGTGTAAAGAAATGTTTTGGTGAAATTGTTGAATTATCTCCACCGACTTTTGTGGAGTATTCTAGAGAAATCAAGGGCTTGCAATTGGTGGAGTATTCTAGAGAAATCAAGAGCTTGCAATTGGTGGAGTATTCTAGAGAAATCAAGAGCTTGCAATTGGCAAAATATGAGCATTTAATGTTCTAGAATGGTTGAGAGATGTATGACAATTAAGTGTAGTTTAGGAATAATCTAGATTAGCCTAGATAAGACATAGTGGTAGTATAAATAGGTGGGTGAGCAAGCCTTTGTGGATGCAACGAAGAAAATTGAGAAAGAAAATTGTCCACTTTCAAATCTTCCTTCTCCAACACACGACCCATTTTGAAGATACACTAGCCTATCACAAAATCTACTCTATTTTGATTGTTAATTTCTCCATTCAAATATCCTTATTTCCCAACAAAGTGGTATCAGAGCCACGTTGATCCTCCGACATGGCTAATTTGCAATCGTTCCAAGTCCCTTTGCTCAACAAAAGCAACTTCGACAATTGGAGCATAAAGATGAAGGCGCTATTAGGAGCCCACGACGTGTGGGATATCGTCGAGAACGGCTACGAGGATGCGCAAGACAACACCAGACTATCCCAATAACAAAGGGATAAGTTACGAGATGCGAGAAAGAGGGACAAGAAAGCTCTCTATCTCATCTATCAAGCATTGGGGGACGACGATTTTGAGAAAATTTCGTGCGCGAGCACCGCCAAAGAAGCATGGGAAAAGCTTCAAAATTCTTGCAAAGGAGCCGAGCAAGTAAAGAAGGTACGCCTCCAAACTTTAAGAGGTGAATTTGAATCTTTGCATATGAAAGAGTCCGAGTTGGTTTCAGATTATTTTTCAAGAGTATTGGCGGTCTCAAATCAAATGAAAAGAAATGGTGAAAAATTGGAGGATATAAGAATTATGGAGAAAATTTTAAGGTCACTAACTCCAAAATTTGAGCATATAGTGGTAACAATAGAGGAGACTAAAAATTTAGAAGAAACGACTATCGATCTCTTATTGGGGTCGTTACAAGCATACGAGGAAAAACAAAAGAAAAAACAAAAAATCGTAGAGCAACTTTTAAAGTTACAAGTAAGTCAAAAGGAGAAAGAGGAAAGCTCTAGCTCAAATCAACAAGGGAGAGGTCGCGGCCAAGGACCAGATCGCGGCCGAGGTCGAGGACGAGGACGTGGTCATGGACGTGGATACGGACGAGGTGGCTTCACCAACTATGAAATAAAGGAGTTCCCAAGGAACGGTCGAGGAGGGAGCAATTCGCAGTCGAGGTACGACAAATCTTCAATAAAGTGTTATAATTGTCACATATTTGGGCACTATGCTTCCGAGTGCAGAGATGCAAAATCAAGAGTTGACGAAAAGGCTAATTATGCCGAGAACACTACCGAAGCAAATGGTAGTGTGCTTCTGGCATATAAAGGAGAAGCTGGAAACCAAGATGACATGTGGTATCTCGACACTGGTGCAAGCAACCGCATGTGTGGGAAGAGAAGTATGTTCATGGAGCTTGATGAGTCGATAAGTGGAAATGTCTCCTTTGGTGATGAATCGAAGATTTCGGTCAAAGGAAAAGGCAAGATTTTAATTCGTCTAAAGAATGGAGATCATGAGTTTATTTCAAATGTCTATTATGTGCCCAATATGAAAAATAACATTTTGAGCTTGGGACAACTCTTAGAGAAAGGTTATGATATTCACATGAGAGATTATAACCTTTCAATAAGAGATGGGAAAAATAATCTTATTGCCAAGGTGCCGACGTCTCAAAATAGAATGTTCATATTGAATATTTGAAATGATGTGGCAAAATGCTTGAAAGCTTGTTACCAAGATAAGTCTTGGTTATGGCACCTTCGGTTTGGGCACTTGAACTTTCGCGGATTAAAATTATTATCAAATAAAGGGATGGTGAAAGGATTACCATCTATAAAGCATCCTGATCAACTATGCGAAGGATGCCTACTCGAAAAGCAGTTCAGGAAGCCGTTCCCAAAGGAGTAAAGCTCGAGAGCTCGGAAGCCATTGGAGTTAATTCATGCTGACATTTGTGGTCCAATCAAGCCAAGCTCCCTCAATAAAAATAATTATTTTCTACTTTTCATTGATGATTATTCTAGAAAAACGTGGGTGTACTTCTTGAAGCAGAAATTAGAAGTCTTTGAAGCCTTCAAGAAGTTCAAGGTCGTTGTCGAAAAAGAGAGTGGGCTAGAGATCAAATCTCTAAGGACCGACCGAGGGGGAGAATTTACATCCACGAAGTTTCTAGAATTTTGCAAGCAAAATGGAATTTGGCGGCCTATGACAGTTCCAAGATCTCCCCAACAAAACGGAGTTGCAGAAAGGAAGAATAAAACCATTGTGGAGATGGCGCGGAGCATGCTTAAAATGAAGAACATACCAAGAGAATTCTGGGCCGAAGCAGTGGTGTGTGCGGTCTATCTAAACAATCGATCTCCAACACGAAGCGTTTGGGGAAAAACTCCACAAGAAGCTTGGAGTGGAAGAAAGCCAGGCATTGCCCATCTCAGAGTATTTGGGAGCAAAGCATATGCACACATTCCAGATCAAAGGAGGAATAAGTTGGATGATAAAAGCGATCCTTTCATCTTCATCGGGTAAGATTCTAACTCAAAAGGCTACAAATTATACAATCCATCCACGCAAAAATTTGTGATAAGTCGAGATGTGGAGTTCGACGAAGAAGGATAATGGGATTTTGGCTCCAACAATAACTCTAAATTCATCCTTGAATTTGAAGACAATGAGATGGTCGAGTAAGCAGATGATGTGCAACAAGAGCCTGTCACTCCACCTATTTCACGTGTAGTAGGTGCTGAAGAGTCACCGCCTTCTTTCTTAGATGAAAGAGCCGCACCACGGACAAGGAGTCTACATGAGATCTATGAAGACACCAAAAGGTTAGAAGATCTTACCTTGTTCTGTCTATTTTCTGACTCTGAACCTGTTGGTTTCCACGAAGTTGCGCAAAGTTCAAAATGGCGAGATGCAATGGACGAAGAAATTAAAGCCATAGAAAAAAATGACACGTGGGAGCTTGCGACACTACCAAAAGGGCACAAAGCTATTGGAGTCAAGTGGGTGTATAAAATTAAGAAGAACTCAAAAGGAGAAGTTGAGAGATATAAAGTAAGGCTCGTCGCAAAAGGATACAGCCAAAGAGGTGGCATCTACTATAACGAGGTATTTTCTCGAGTCGCTCATTTAGAAACTATTAGACTAATAATTTCTCTTGCAGCCCAAAATAAATGGAAGATATATCAAATGGATGTCATGTCAGCCTTCTTGAACGAAGTTTTGGATAAAGAGGTCTACATCAAGCAGCCCGATGGCTATGCAGTGAAGGGGCAAGAAGATAAAGTTTTGAAGCTGAATAGGGCCCTATATGGATTAAAGCAAGCACCAAGGGCGTGGAATAGCCGGATCGATAAATACTTGGAGGAAAATGGCTTCACTAAATGTCCACATGAGCATGCCCTCTACGTTAAAATCAAGGGTAAAGATATTTTAATTGTGTGCTTGTACGTAGACGATCTTATCTTCACATGAAACAATCCAAGAATGTTCGAGGAATTCAAGAAGGCCATGACTAAAGAATTCGAAATGACTGACATTGGGCTCATGGCGTATTATCTTGGTGTGGAAGTCAAGCAACTAGAAGATGGAATCTTTATCACACAAGAAGGTTATGCCAAGGAGATCCTCAAGAAGTTCAAGATGGAGGATTGCAAAGATGTCAACACACCAATGGAGTGCGGGATCAAGCTATCCAAGAATAACGGAGGAGAAAAAGTAGACCCGAAATTATTCAAGAGTTTAGTTGGAAGCCTGCGGTACTTAACATGCACAAGACCAAATATTCTTTATGCTACAGGGCTCGTAAGTCGCTATATGGAAAATCCTACTACGGTGCACTTCAAAGCAGCAAAAAGAATACTTCGTTATCTCAAAGGTACGATTAACTTTGGCCTATTCTATACAAGTACTAATGACTATAAGCTAGTCGGGTATAGTGATAGCGACTGGGCTGGAGATAATGATGATCGAAAAAGTACAAGTGGGTTCGTGTTCTTCATGGGAGATGCTGCATTCACTTGGATGTTGAAGAAGCAACCCATAGTCACGCTGTCAACTTGTGAAGAAGAATATCTGGCTGCTACATCTACTGTTTGCCATGCAGTTTTGCTTAGAAGATTACTACAGGAGCTCTGATGGCCACAAGAAGAACCAACGACCATCTGTGTGGATAACAAGTCGGCGATTGCACTTTTGAAAAATCCGGTGTTTCATAATTGAAGCAAGCACATCGACACTCGTTTCCATTATATCAGAGAATGTATCACAATGAAGGAGGTTCAAGTAGAGTATACAAAAACGCAAGATCAAGTCGCCGACATCTTCACCAAACTACTCAAGTACGAGGAATTTGTAAAGTTCAGAAGTTTGCTCGGTATGACAAATCAAGTTTAAGGGGGAGTATTTTAGCAACTAAAAGAAGAAGCAAGTCGGTGTCGGGGGGAGTGTTGAATTATCTCCATCGACTTTTGTGGAGTATTCTAGAGAAATCAAGAGCTTGCAATTGGCAAAATATGAGCATTTAATGTTCTAGAATGGTTGAGAGATGTATGACAATTAAGTGTACTTTAGGAATAATCTAGATTAGCCTAGATAAGACATAGTGGTAGTATAAATAGGTGGGTGAGCAAGCCTTTGTGGATGCAATGAAGAAAATTGAGAAAGAAAATTGTTCACTTTCAAATCTTCCTTCTCCAACACACGTCCCATTTTGAAGATACACTAGCCTATCACAAAATCTCCTCTATTTTGATTGTTAATTTCTCCATTCAAATATCCTTATTTCCCAACAGAAATATGCTTAGTGCGATCTTGTTTGATATATCCTTCTTATAATTAAGTTATACATGCAGTGTTATCTTCATAAATTATTATTGGAAGTTCTTTGCCTGAAGATAAACCACATGTCTCTCGAATGTGTTGAGACATGGATCTTAATCAAACACATTCACGACTTGCTTCATGGATTGCTATAATTTCTGCATGATTCGAAGAAGTAGCAGCTAACGTTTGCTTTGTAGAACGGCATGAAACAACAGTTCCTCTACATGTAAAAACATAGCCTGTTTGAGATCTGGCTTTATATGGATCAGACAAACAACCAGCATCATATAACCAACAAGTTGTGGTTTAGAACTATAAGAATATAACAATCCCATATCAATTGTACCTCGAAGGTATCAAAAGACATGTTTAATTCTATTCCAATGTCTTCTAGTTGGACATGAACTAAACCTTGCTAACAGAATAATAGCAAAATCTATATAAGGTCTTGTATTATTAGCAAGATACATTAGTGCACCTATTGCACTAAGATATGGTACTTTTGGACCAATAACTTTTTCATTATCCTCACGAGGTCAAAAAATATCCTTTTTCACATCAAGTGATCGATCAACCATTGGGGTACTCAATAGATGTGCCTTGTCCTTGTAGAATTTTTTGAGGACTTTTTCAATATAATTTGATTGATAAACAAAAATTATAATTTTATCTTTTAAATGCTCGATCTGCAGGCCGAGACAAAACTTTGTTTTCCCGAGATCTTTCATCTCAAATTCTTTCTTCAGGCCGAGACAAAACTGCTTTTAAATTTCTTCAGGGGTTTCAATGATATTTAAATCATCAACATATACAACTATTATATTAAACCTTGAATTTTCTTTCTTGATAAATACACATGGACAAATTCGGTTATTTTGATAACCTTCTTTCAATAAATATTCACTAAAATGATTGTACCATATTCGTACAGACTGTTTTAAACCATACAAAGATCTTTGTAATTTTATTGAATATAATTCTCGAGAATCTAATTTATATGCTTCAGGTATTTTAAATTCTTCAGAGATTTTCATATAAAAATCACTATCAAGTGAGCCATATAAATAGGCTGTAACTACATCCATAAGATGTATATCAAGTTTCTCATTAGCTTCCAGACTAAAGACATAACGAAATATAATTGCATCCACCACTAGAGAACAAGTGACCTCATAGTTAGTTCCGGTCTTTGAGAAAAATCTTATGCAACAAGAAGTGCTTTATATTTCACAATTTTATTTTTCTCATTTCTTTCCATACAAATACCATTTATACCCTACAGATATAACATATTCAGGTGTTCGGGCTATGGGTAAAGAAAACTTCATGTTTTGCAAGTGAGTTTAATTCTGCTTGAATTGCATCTTTTCATTTCAGTTAATCACTTCTATGTCGACATTCATCAATGGATGTAGGATCATTATAATGATTTTCATTTATAATAGATGATGTTATATCATATACAAAAACACTATCAATAGTTATTTCTTCTCAGTTCAATCGTTTTCCCGTTGAGACATAATTTATTGAGATCTCATCATTATCTATTTTTTTTGATATTTTCAATATCTTTAGGTACTTGAACTTCTTTCTAGAGTTGTTTAATATATTATGTTTCTTGACTCTTCTAGAGTATTAAGCCCGAATTCATTAATAACATTTGCTCCCTTTTTTACGGGGATTTTTATTTTTTGAACCAATTGGTCTACCACGCTTTTGGCGTGCTATAAACTAATTTGTTATTTTATTTACAGATTGTCCTTCTGAGACATCAATCTGTATATGAGAATTTTCAACTAGTATATGTGACTTAGTCACTCTCTTTAGCTCGGTAAATACATCTGACAGTTGATTTGCTATACTTTGCAAATGTATTGTCTTTTGAACTTCAAGTTCACACTGATTTGTACGAGTATCAAGATGTTGCAAAGTATTCCATGTAATATTTTTACCAAGCTATTTTTCTTTTTCTCCCCCTAATCCTGGGAACATTGAGTCATCAAAATGACAATCGACAAATTGTGGAAGAAGAATCAAAACCAACATATATTCTCAATCTTCTTTTAGGACCCATTTTTTTGTGTTGTGGTGGAGCAATAGAAACATATACCGCACATCCAAAAATTTTAAAATGGGAAATATTTGGCTCCCACCATAAGCCAATTGCAATGGAAAATATTTATTATAACTTGTTGGTCTAACACATACAAATACTGTTGCATGCAAATTGCACGACCCCATGCCGAAATGGGTAATTTAGTTATCATAAGTATAGGTCTAGCTATCAATTGAAGTCTTTTAATAAAATATTTAACTAACTCATTATGTGTATCAACATGAGCTACAAGATGTTCAAAACTTATATTAATAGACTTACAATAATCATTGAAAGCTTGAGATGAGAACTCACCAACATTATCCAAATGTATTGCTTTAATTTTATAATATGGAAATTGTGATCGTAATTTAATAATCTGAGCAAGCAATCTCACAAACGCCAGGTTGCGAGTTGATAGTAAGCTAACATAAGACCATCTATTAGAACCATAAAATATCGAAATAGTTCGCATGATGGATGAATTGGTCCACATATGTCACCTTGAATTCTTTTTTAAAATGTTGGATATTCAATTCCAAATTTAGTTGGTGATGACTTAATAATTATTTTTCCTTGAGAACAAGCAGCACAAGAAAATTCTTTTGATTGAAAAATTTTCAGGTTTCTCAATGACAATGATTGTCCATGATTATTTTCAATAATATTTTGCATTATGCTTGAACCGGGATGTCCCAATCATTCATGCCAAATAGTGAATTTTTTTAATCAATAAACTTTTGGTTTATTAAATGTATTTCAATTACATTTATTCTTGTGTAGTACAATCTCGAAGAAAACATATTCAATTTTGTTCCATTGGGTAACATTATAATGGCTCTTCCAGAGCATTCAATTATTTTTGTAATACCCAAAATTGTAGTCACATATGCATTCTAAAATATTTAACAATACTAGATTTAAGAAAAATATACTTTATTTTAAAATAATAATTTGAAATATCTAAAAATACTGGAATTAATAAAAATATCCTTTATTTTAAAATAATAATTTAAAATATTTACCATACTAAAATTAAGAAAAATATATTTTATTTTAAAATAATAATTTAAAAAAATTATATAAAAGAATATAACTCTTTAGTTTAAAACATAATTTAATAATATATATATATAATATATATATATTAGTAAATATAAAGAATATAAAATACTTATTTAAAAGTGTTTTCTATATTTGATTATAATAATAAAAACTTAATATATATTATATCTATACATTCAAAAGTCTCACGTCCCTTTTCTCTTTTAAAATATATATATATATATATTATATATTATATATATATATATATATATATATATATATATATTAATAATATAGAAAATAACTATATCTATTTAATAAAAAAAATTTAATTAAAACAATTTATAATGAAAAAACAGAATACTTATTAAAATATCAGAAAAACTTAAATTTATAAAATCCTAAATTTTTAATAATCAGAACTAAAAAACAAACTTTACTTAACAGTAAAAAAAATCACAGGCACGAAATCAAAAACCAATTTAAAATCCTAAATTTTTCAAAAAAAAATAGAACTTGCCTAAAATCTTAAAATCTGCTCAAAATCTTAATACACAATTTCAAAAATATCATTCCAATATGGTATCCTTCAAATTCAATATCTTAAAAAAAATATTCGATTATAGTAAATAAAAAAATATCATACAGCAAATTTGGTAGCAAACTGAGTGCCGTGATCCGTTACAATGGCTCGTGGTACCCGTATCTGCATAGTACAAAATTATGGAGAAAGTTGAGTGTGTTTTCTTCCGTGGTAGCGGCCAGGGTTTTGCCTCTATCCATTTGGAGAAGTAATCCATGGTCAGGATCAGGTATTCACTTCCTCCTCTGGACTTAGTGAATTTACCCATGAAGTCGATTCCCCACATGTCAAAGGGTCATGCAGCGAGTACAGGTATCTGTAGGACGGAGGGTAGTCGGGGAATTTTGCCGAACTTTTGGCATACCTCACAATGCTTCACATATTTCTCTACATCCTTCCACAGTGTCATCCAATAATATCCTTCGTTGATAACCTTTTCTGATAGTGGTCCCGAACCCAGATGTCTGCCACATACTCGTTCATGTAATTCTTTCAAAATTTCTTGAGTGAGGTTGGGCAAGACACATCACAGCAAAGGTTTTGTGAAGGAACGCCGATACAGGATGTCATTGAGCACCGTGTACCGAGCTGTGCATTTTTGGATTTGTCTTGCTCTATCCTTGTCCTCTGGCAGGATATCTAAGGATATGTAATTTACTAGCTCGTCTACCCATGTAGGAGAATCAGGGGTCATCGGCTGTAGTGGGTGGATATGCTCTGGAGTGGAGAGGAGTTCTATTGCGACTTTCAGGTCATTTGGCGTTTCTCCATATGCTATTTTAGTCAATCTATCTGCCATTTCATTGTTATTCCGATCCTCTTTTCCCAAAGCGAAGTATAGGAACTGGGTAGCTAACAGGTTGACCTTTTCTGCATACTCTTTCAAGTTGTCTGAGTTTACGGCATACTCCCTGTTTACTTGTCATACGACAACTTGGGAGTAGCTAAAGACTCTAAGGGAGCTTATGCCTGTGTCCAGGGCCCACTGCATTTCTATGAAGAGAGCTTCGTACTCGGCCCACTGCATTTCTATGAAGGGGTAGTCGAGCTTCACACTTCGGACTCTTTGATGCTGTCTAGAGGGGGATGTTATCATGATGCCTACTCCGGCCCCTTTTGCGTTGACCGCTCCATCTATCATCATTGTCCAAGCTTCTCCCTCTGTGGATGCGAGGATTGTTTCCCCGGCGGAAGCAGTCTTTGAGAAGGAGAATTCCGCCCGAAAGTTTGATAAGGTTGAGCTTTGATTGCAGTCCGTGGTACAAACTTGAGATCCAAAACACAGAGTTCGATGGACCATCTCAGCATTCTTCCAGACTAATCTAGCTTGTGAAAGATCTGCTTTAACCGATGGTTGGTGTAGATGGTGACGGGGTGTGATTCGAAGTATGCTCGAAGCTTCCGTGTGCTTATGACCAATGCATACGCCAGTTTTTCAATGTATGAGTACCGCACTTTGGCGTCCCTGAGTATTCAGCTGACGAAGTAGACTAGCAGTTGTTTGCCCTCTGATTCTCTAACTAGGACTGATGCTACTGCGTGTCGTGAGACCGATAGGTACATATACAGTGCTTTGCCTGGTGTGGGTGCACTTAGCAAGGGTAGACCTGCCAAGTAGCTCTTTAAGTCTTTCCATGCTTCCGTGCATTCTTCACTCCACTGGAAGGTTTTCCCAGATAGCTTTAGTGCTTGAAAAATGGCATACATTTTTCAACTAACTTGGACACAAATCTTCCCAAGGCAGCAATGCAACCATTTAGTCTTTGGATGTCTTTGACGTAGCGGGGCTCGGCCAATGCCATTACTACCTCAATCTTGCGGGGATTGGCCTCGATACTGCGTTCTGACATCATGAATCCTAGAAATTTCCTGGACTTGACGCCGAATGTGCACTTTATGGGGTTAAGCTTTAGATCGTATTCTGATAGTGTGGTGAATGTCTCACTTAGATCTTTCAGGTGGGAGCAGCCCCGTCTGGTTTTGACAACCATATCATCCAAGTAGGTTTCTTTGTTCTGGCATATCTGCTTTTGTATAATTTTGTTCATCATTCTCTGGTAGGTTGCTCCTGCATTCTTCAATCTGAATGGCATCACATTATAACAGTAAGTGGCCCCTGCCGCCCGAAAAGATGTGTGGATCTAGTCCTGTGGCTTCATTCTAATTTGGTAATATCCGGAAAAAGCATCCATGAAGTTGAGAAACTCGTATCCCGAGGTGGAGTCAACTAGGGTGTCAATGCTTGGAAGTGGGTAATAGTCTTTGGGACATGCTTTGTTCATATTCGTGTAGTCCACGCACATTCTCCACTTTCCATTTGACTTTTTCACCATTACCAAATTGGCCAACCATGAAGGATAGTTGACTTCTCGTATGAATCCAGACTTCAGTTGTTTTTGAACTTCGATTTGCATGCCCTTAACCTTGTCTTCAATGAATTGCCGGGGCTTTTGCTTAACTGGCTTATAAGTGGGGTGAATGTTGAGCCTGTGTTCCGCGATAGTCGGTGCAATTCTCGGCATGTCTTGGGTACGCCAAGCGAAGTTGTGGAGGTGAGTGGAGAGGAAGTTGATCACTTCTTCTCTCATAGATTGGGACATTTCGCTTCCTATCTGAATTTTTTGGTCCGGATAATCGGGGTGGATCATCACTTCCTCGAACTCCTTCGACTTTAGCTCAAAGACTTCAGTGGGGTTCTCTGGTTTGATTGGAGCTGTCTTGTACAAAATCTCCCTGGTTATTAGGATTGACCCGACTGCCATGGGAGGTTGTCTGACTTCCTGCTTCTTTTGAGACCTCATTATGTGTGCAAGAAGGCTTTTGGGGCTACTCTTGACGAACCCTACGCCGCTTCTGGTTGCGAGTTGTACTTGCTGATGCGAAGTAGAGATGATTAACTCGAAAGCGGCATGAGCCGAAGTTCCCAAGATGGCATTATAGGGGGATTTAATGTCCACCACATAGAACTTGATCTCTTCTTCCCATGTATAGGCATCGGAGCCTAAGGTTACCTTAATCTTGACCATCCCCTTGACGCTGATCTTGAGAGCAGTAAAACCTTCCAAGATCATGTTGCTGGGCTTCAAGTGACTGTCGTTCATTCCCATCTCTTCGAAGCATTTGAAGTAAAGGATGTTTTTCGTGGCTCCCGTGTCTATCAGGACTCTCTTCACTCGACACTTGTTGATCCCTTGCTTGGTCATGCCTACCTCCAGAACAATGGGGGTGACTCGGGCTTCCTCATTTAGCTCGAGGTCTTTGTTGAAGAAGGTTATTAGCTCGTGCAGGAATGCGTTGAAGTGTGATCCTAGAGTAGGTTTATTCAAGTTATAAATTTTTTGCTTTATCTGCTTGATGGATGAGAACTACGGAGTTATCACTTCGATCACTCTTTAGGCTGTCTTTCTAATACGAAATCCTTCAGATGCCCATCTCGGATTAGTCTCTCGATCTCCCGCTTCAGTTGTATGCAGTTTTCGGTCGTGTGAACGTAATCCTAATGGAAGCCGCAGAACTTCGACTTATCCTTGGCAGGCATATTTTGAGTTCGCATGGGTGCAGACTTGCGGACTCTGAACTTTTCTTTGACGACCGTGAAGAGGTTCTCCTTGGGTGTGTTTAGAGGAGTGAAGGTCTCCGTCTTCCGCGTCCTGTTTTTGCCTCTTCGCTCCTATGGGGATGTCTCTGCGTATTTCTCCTTCTTTTTGTACTGCAGCTCTTGAGCACTTCCCTCGGCTAAGGCAACCTTGCGTGCCATATTGAACATTTCACCGATGGTTTCAGGCTTTCGGAGTTGAAGTTCAATGTACAACATCCTTGACCAGAACCCGCCTTCGAAGCAGGTAATCACCATGTCTTGGCTGATTTCCTCAATTTCGTCATATGTTTTCTTGAAGCGCTCGACGAAGGCCAAGAGGGTCTCGCCCTCTCTCTGTTTGATGTTGGCGAGGTCTCCTCTTGTCTTGGGCATTATCCCGATGGTACTGAACTTGTTCAGAAATGATTTCTCGAGAGCATGCCAAGAGTCGATGGTTCTCGACTTTATCGAAGTAAACCATGTCAAGGCTTTGTCGGACAACATGCTAGGAAAAGCCTTGCACATGACAGCTTCGTCATTGGTCACTAGGCCCATGGCAGACTTAAATCGGCTAACATGCTCTTGAGGTTTACTCTGTCCGGAGTATAAGATGAATTGGGGAATCTTCAACGTAGGGTCTGGCGTGGCAGAGTGGATCCACTTTGTGAATTGACCTGTGTCGACTGAATGATTCTTCTTGGTGTGGCTTGTTTGCGCCTGCACCGGACTTCACTCATATCTGCTCCTCTCTGGGCAGAGTCTGTCTCAGTGGCCTCTCTCCTTTGAGGGCTTGCTCGATGATTGGCTCTATCCCACATCACTGATGGAGCGAAGTGTCTTTTTGGTGGGGGCGGTTCGACCCCTAGTTTGTTTGCTCACCACGGTGCATGATCGATGTGGTAGGGCCTCTGAGGGCTCTCATTCATTGTCAAGAAAGGTCGGGGTGACAGGCCCTGCCTGTGGTATTCTGCACGGAGCTACATCCACTACCTCGAGAGGTCTCGCTCCTTTCGAAGCTGCTCAACCTCTTTCAGCAGATCCTCGACCTCTCTCGTGCATTTGTCTTCATTGGGTCACCTTCCATTTAGCCGATTGCGGAGGTCAGGTACCTTACGAGGGGAACCGTGGGGTCCCAAAAGCTCGATGACTGACCCCGCTAGGGCTGCTCAAGAACGGACGAATGTGCCGCCCGATGGGTCT
>JAPHNG010000566.1:0-11942 GCA_027405835.1 Asclepias syriaca
ATAACTAGATTATAAGATAAGAGTTAGGAATAAAGGCTAGTTACTACTAAGCGTTACCACTTCCCTGGAGTACGATATTTATTTAATAAAATCGTAGATACTTTCCAACAGACTAGCTACACGATAGGTACTCTGCCTTAGGTTCTGGCTGATTAAGTGACACCATAGAGACTAAATGTGACAATTAGTCAATCACAGTCCTTAATTATTCATAATCAACATAGGGTAAAATAACACCTATTTAGCATATCGACCGGAACGTATCAACATTGCTTCCTATTAACCATAACATTCTACCTACATATCATAGACATAAGCAATGTTTAACCAATCATACTGCATTTAGAAGTCTGAAAGAATGAAAAATTTTGAAAAAAAGTTTGGAAGGGTGTGAAAATATGGGGAAAGCAAGCAAAAGCATGCAAAAAGTTTCTCACTACAGTGCACTGTGAACTGCTACCCCACACTTAAGTCTGACACTATCCTCAGTGGTCATGCATTTCTAATTACCCCACACTTATTTAAAAACAAGAAACAAAAATAAAACAGAAAAGATTCTTACCCCACACTTATTCAACTAACTACGGGTAAGAAGGAACATAGAAATAACAAAACAAGAAATAAAATGAAAGAGATACTCCCTTAGTCTGTGAAGTCCACAGTCTGCTCGGACGAGTCAAAAGGCTCTCTGTAAATCTTCAGGCGTTGTCCGTTTACTTTTTGAATAATGCCGTCAGAATCCATGATGTCACATGCTCCGAAAGGTGATACTTCCGTGATCGTGAATGGTCCTGACCAACAGCTACGCAGCTTTCCTGGGAACAATTTTAAACGTGAGTTGTATAGCAATACCTTATCTCCTGGTTCAAAATTTTCTGGGTTCTGAGTCGCCTGTCATGCCGGAGTTTACTTGTCATCTTGAATTGGTGTGAGTTTTCATAGGCTTTGAGCCTCCACTCATCCAATTCATTGAGTTGTAGAATCCGGCGTTCCTTAGTTAAATTATCGTCGAGGTTGCATTTTTGTACGCCCAATAAGCTCTGTGTTCAAGTTCAACCGGAAGGTGACATGCTTTTCCATAGACTAGTCGATAGGGTGAGAATCCCGTAGTGGTCTTGTATGCTGTACGGAAGGCCCATAATGCATCCTCCATTATTGGCCCAATCCTTACGGTTACACCCACAGTCTTTTCTAAGATTCTCTTTATTCCCCTATTGGTTACCTCAGCCTGCCCATTGGTTTGGGGATGGTAGGCTGTGGAAATGCGATGCTGAACTCCGTACTGCTGAAGTACCTTCTGCAATTGAGAGTTGCAGAAGTGCGTACCTCGATCACTGATTAGGGCTTTTGGACATCCAAACCTGGCGAAAATCTGCTTAAGGAATCTGCATACGGCTCTAATCATTAGTAGGTAGGGCCTGTGCCTCAGGCCATTTTGAAAAATATTCTACAGCTACTATGATGTACTTCATACCAAAAGAGGAGGAAACGGACCCATGAAGTCTATACCCCATATGTCAAATATTTCTACACTTTGAATTACCTGTTGGGGTAGACTGTCTCGAGAAGAATGGTTCCGCTTTCTGACAGGCATCGCACGATCCTGTGAATGCTGCGGCATCTTTGAATATGGTAGGCCAGTAAAAGCCTTCTAATACTTTTCGGGCGGTATTAGCTGCAGCTAAGTGACCGCCTGTTGGTCCGCAGTGACAATGTTCCAGAATTTGGAAACCTTCTTCTTGAGACACATCTTCTGATCATCTGATCTGCACATATTCGAAATAGAAAAGGATCTTCCCAATAGTAATATTTCAGGTCAGCAAAGAATTTTTTCTTTGTTGAGCAGTGATATCACTAGGGAGAGTCCGGGCTGCCAAGTAATTTGCTATATCTGCAAACCAAGGGGGTGAGAAGTAGCAAACTGCACATAGATTCTCATCCGGAAATTTATCAGATATGATTGTTTCATCAATGGCTTCTAGGGTCGGATTCTCTAGCCTAGAAAGTGGTCTGCGGCTAAGTTTTCTGCCCCTTTCTTATCCCGAATTTCTATGTCAAATTCTTGAAGCAATAAAACCCATCTAATAATCTTGGTTTTGCGTCGGTTTTATTGAACAAGTATTTTAGTGCAGAATGATCAGTATAAACAATAGTTTTAGACAGGACTAGATAAGATCGAAACTTATCAAATGCCTATACTACTGCTAATAATTCCTTTTCTGTCGTAGTGTAATTTTCCTGAGCATCAGTTAAGGTTTTACTAGCATAATATATTACATGAAATTTCTTATCATGTCTTTGTCCTAAAACTACTCCTACTGCATAGTCACTAGCATCACACATAAGCTCAAAAGGTAGACTCCAGTCGGTGACGTGCATGATAGGTGCAGTAGTTAAAGTTCCTTAAGTCTATTAAAAGCTTTTAGACATTTTCATCAAAGACAAATGGAACATCTTTTCCGAGTAAATTGGTCAACGGCCTGGCTATTAATGAAAATTTTTAAACCTACGATAAAAGCCAGCGTGTCCCAAAAAACTTCTAATGGCTCTCACATTTTTGGGAGGAGGTAGTCTCGAAATAACTTCAATTTTTGCCTTGTCTACTTCCTTACCTAGGTGTGAGATCTTATGTCCTAAACGATTCCCTCTTCTACCATGAAGTGACATTTTTCCCAATTTAAAACCAGGTTAGATTTTATACAACGTTTCAACATTAACTCCAAGTTCTTTAGACAAACCTCAAATGCATTACCAAAAACAGAAAAGTCATCCATAAATACTTCCATAGATTTTCCTAACATGTCCTCAAAGATAGCAGTCATACAACGTTGAAATGTAGCCGGTGCATTACACAAACCAAAAGGCATCCTTCTATATGCAAATGTTCCAAAAGGGCATGTGAAGGTAGTTTTATGCTGGTCCTCAGGGGAAAAATGAAATTGAAAATAACCAAAAAACCCATCGAGAAAGCAATAAAACATGTGTCCAGATAATCTTTCTAACATTTGGTCAATAAAAGGAAGGGGAAAGTGATCTTTTCGTGTGACCGTATTTAAATTTTCTATAGTCTATACATATACGATGACCAGTTATAGTTCTTGTAGGGATTAGTTCATTATGCTCATTCCTAACAACTGTTATACCGCCTTTCTTAGGTACTACCTGTACCGGGCTTACCCACTCACTATCTGAGATAGGGTAGATAAGTCATGCATCTAACAGTTTAATGACTTCTTTCTTAAGAACATCACACACATTAGGATTCAACCTCCTTTGAGGTTGCACACATGGCTTATACTCATTTTCTAGAAGAATCTTATGTGAACAAAAGCTTGGATTAATACTTGGGATGTCTGCAATTTTGTAGGCAAAGGTTCTTCTATGCTTTCTGCACATGTCCACAGTCAGCTTCCTTTGTTCTGCAGTCAGATCAGCTGCAAGAATAATGGGAAGTTTCTTGTTGTCATCTAGGAATTCGTAGCACAGATGAGTGGGTAGTTCCTTCAGTTCCAAGTCTGGTGGATCTTCAAACGAGGTTCGTTCTTTCTTCATCTCATCATCACCTATCTCAGTGAAACTATCAGAAGTATTTCATTTTCAGAAGAGCTAAGTTCAGGCTCCTCTAATTCTAGGGAGTCCTCACTTAGACTTGATAGTTTGAGCATAGGTCTGTCACGTTAATTGCAATCAAGTGTTCCATGGCATCCACACAAAAACAAGTATCATCTAAATGCATGGGATACCTAAGGGTTTCATTTAGATCAAAAGTGATGTCATCATTTCCTACCCTTAACTTAATTTGACCATTACTGACGTCTATTAATGCTTTTGAGGTAGCTAGAAATGGTCGACCTAGGATCAGGGGCACTCCTCCTTCCCCATTCATATCCATGACAACAAAATCCACAGGAAACACAAATATTCCGACCTTTACTAAGAGATATTCAATTATTCCTTTGGGGATTTTGACTGTCCTATCTGCAAGTTGTATGCACATCATAGTCATTTTCAAATCATGCAATCCTAATTTATCAAATAAACTAGATGGCATAAGATTGATACTAGCTCCTAAGTCTGCTAATGCATGCATGTTAGTAATATTTCCAATTGTACATGGCAAGGTAAAACAACCAGGATCTTTTTGTTTAGACGGTAGTTTATACAACAGGACCGCCGAACATTCTTCATTAAGAACCACCTTGTCCATGTCAAATTTTTTTTTATTACTAACAACTTCTTTTAAAAACATAGCATACTTTGACATTTCAGAAATAACATCAAGTAAAGGTAAATTAACATGAATCTGACTAAAATTCTTAAGAAATTTTCAAATTGCTCCTTATCTTTATTGTGCATAAATCTGGCAGGGTAAGGTACTTTTGGCCGGTTGATGCGTTCCGGTCGATATGCTAAATAGGTGTTATTTTACCCTATGTTGATATGAGTAATTAAGGACTGTGATTGACTAATTGTCACATTTAGTCTCTATGGTGTCACTTAATCAGCCAGAACCTAAGGCAGAGTACCTATCGTGTAGCTAGTCTGTTGGAAAGTATCTACGATTTTATTAAATAATTATCGTACTCCCAGGAAAGTGGTAACGGTTTAGTAGTAGCTAGCCTTTATCCTAACTCTTATCTTATGATCCAGTTATGCAATCTTCATCAATGACTTTGATGAGAGGGTGATCCATTCTCAACTAGGTTTAAGTTTAATTAAGCCTAAAAGTGTTTTATAGATGAGGTCCTGATTCTATGTTATACTGTTCCTATATGTTGATTGACCTATATTCGAGTATTTTAGACATGTCTTGGCTTGGATTGCAACTATGTTCTGTCTCTAAAGGCGTACCACATCTGAGGTCTCTAATAAACCGCCCTACCTTAATGACGACCCTACTCACGGTTCGGGCTAAAGGCATCCATGAAGGCCCTATGTCACTTCAGCGGTCATGCCGCTCGCCCTAGCCGCCGGCATAAAATCTCAGCTCGGCCCCTACCTAGATTACTCTAACAAACAAGGTGTTCCGCAGGTTATTTTATCTAGCATGGCAGACACCAATACAAATTGATGCCTGTTAAACTAAACAGGTTATGATTAGACCGTGGTTAGGAATTATCTATAACCCTAATTTTAGTTTAAAAGAACACAGTAGACATGCAGGCATAGTGAATATTAATCAGGTGGCTATTTCCGGAAAAACATAATAACTTCAACATATATAACAACTATTCATAACAAGCAAAATCTAGTATTCACAATTGCTATTTGGACAAACACAATAACAACATATAAGAGAGGGACATGGGGACCGATGCCATAAAGAAATCACCCTTTACGAAGTCTCGCCGATGGAGCGTACTACTGTATATGTCGTATTGCTTGACCCGACTCTGCTCGCCAGAACCTTCGGAGGACGCTTCCTCAGTCTAGTAACTGGGTTTTACCTTCGGAGGACGTTTCCTCTTCGAACGCCTAGAGCCCTCTTAGGATCTCCTAACGAAATCCCGGGTATTCTATGAATACTAGAAACGAACCTATCTATCGAACCCTAGGATCTGAGACTAATTCTCAGAAACTATGAAAAACAAAAACACAAAAAAGGAAAGAAAGAAAAATTTTACTGAAATCTGAGTCTCCGAGTGAGTTGTGTACTGGAGAATTGTACACTGGAAACCACTGAATGACTCAGATCGAGTGGAGAGGGATGAATTCAACTGAGGAAGGCCTGGGGTATTTATAGCAGCTTTCTAGAGTGATTTTCTCTCAAAACTTCGATGTGAGATTTGACTTTCTGGTTTGGGACGCCCGTCCCGGTCTGTTGACCAGGTCGAGACGGCCGTCCTGAGTCCTGGACGCCCGTCCCGACCTGTTGACCAGGTCTGGATGCCCGTCCTGAACTGGGACGCCCTCCCTGAAGTCCGAACTTCTGAAAATTTGTGTTTTTGCCCTGAAATTTGCCATTTTCTTCCACTTTTCACCTGATACTTCCAAAATCATAAAAACTGTGAAATTGAGTTAATAATGAACAATTAAGACCAATTTACCCTCAATTTCACCCTAAATCATGCCTAAAAACATGCTAAAAATGTGATATGATTTATGTATATCATATAACCCCACACTTAGCTTTTTGCTTGTCCTCAAGCAAAGTCTACTTGAAGTTAGTGATTCTAAATCATAGTGCAGTCACTTAAATTCCTAGTCATGTTTTTATTCCAAAAATTTATTCAGACAATTCTTAACACAGGTCTGACTGGTCAGGTTGCTATGACAAGGTCTCAAATGTCTCTAGTAGATTGTTATAGTCAAGCAAAAAACAACTTAACAACTAGGTTGAACTTCTTTCTTAGTCACAAGGTCTTCCTGATGTGTAGTGTGTGTACTAGTCTAGACCAGATAGTCAACACAATATACTCTCATCTTAACTACTACCAGATAATATTTTGACCCTGTTGCTAGACATAATAACAATAGACAATTTTCTGAGTTCTGATCCTTGGCGATCAGATTTTTAATGGTTTAGCACTTATTGATTTTCTTTATAGATGTAGGGTATTTTGAGTCTGCTTAGAACACGTCAACTTCAACTACCCATGTAGCGAGTCCCACTCCGATGACTCCCAGACCTACACGACCTTAGAGCATCAGGCTTTAAATTCCCCGAAGGAGTGGTACTCGAGTAGCGAAGGCCGCTGGCAAACTACCCTTATTTGATTAACTTTTCTTTTGTTTCTTTTCACTTTTAGCTCAGAGTCTCATCTAGTCATTCTAATTGTCAAAACATCCACAACCGGTCTAATTTTATCTAGTTAAGTCTTGAAAAGGTAATTGGCTGAGGTCTCTAATCCAGACAAAGTTGTGCTGAGTTATCAGGAATTCCCTATTCCTAATCAATTAATTCAAGATAGCTATCATATTGCCTCCTACTAACCATAACATTCTACCTACATATCATAGACATAAGCAATGTTTAACCAATCATACTGCATTTAGAAGTCTGAAAGAATGAAAAATTTTTAATTTTTTTTGGAAGGGTGTGAAAATATGGGGAAAACAAGCAAAATCATGCAAAACTTTTCTCACTACAGTGCACTGTGCACTGCTACCCCACACTTAAATCTGACACTGTCCTCAGTGTTCATGAATTTCTAAGCTACCCCACACTTATTTGAAAACAAGAAACAAAACAGAAAAGATTCTTACCGTACACTTATTCAAAGAAACAATGCTGTTATGTCATATAAATCAAGGTTATACATAGATTCATATTTCATACAGCACAGACATGATCACACATAGAATGAAAACAACAAAAAGAAAAGAAAAGGAAAGAAAAACTAAGAACCCAGCTCGCCGTCATTAGGTGGACCTAAGGCTGCCGGAAAGTCTACCGGAAAATCTGCCGGAAAGTGGACCTCGGAGTTTTCCACCAGGTGGGAGGTATGCTGATGAATCTCATCGATCCTGCTGGTGTTCATAGCGACTCTGTCCTCTATCAACGTCAGCCGTCTCTCGATCCTATCCATATCTCGGCTATATCGGGCTAAGAGTTCTGCCAATCCGTACGACATGTGTCGTTCGAAGGCAGTGCGTGGAACAAACGTCTCGGACAGAGGTATGTGCGCTGGAACTGCTCCTGGTGTCGAAACCTGTGCTGGCTGCTCCATTTGGATGGAGTAGCGCCCATTTGCATCCCGTACGACCATTCCCATGTTCCGTAGGATAGTGAGGTCCGTAGGAATGGTGGTCGGGGTGATATGCGAAAATCGTATCACATTTTTAGCATGTTTTTATGTATGTTTTAATGTGAAATCGAGAGTAAATTGACATTAATTGTTTATTATTTACTTGATTTCATGGTTTTTATGATTTTGGAAGTGTCAGGTGCAAAGTAGACGAAAACAGCAAATTTTGGGGCAAAAACACAATTTTTGGAAATGTTGACTCGGTCAAAGGTCCGGGACGGGCGTCCCGACCAAGCCAAGCCAGAAGGACGGGCGTCCAGAACCAGGGACGGGCGTCCCGACCTGGTCAACAGACCAGGACGGGCGTCCCGAGCCGCCAGAAGCTATCCCACATCGAATTTTTCAGAGATTTTCACTCCAGGAAGCTGCTATAAATACCCCAGACCTCCAACAGTTGAAATCATCCCTCTCCACTCGATCTGAGTCATTAAGTGGTTTCCAGTGTACAATTTTCCAGTACACAACTCACTTAGAGACTCGGATCTCAGTTTTCTTTCTTATTAGTGTTTGTTTTAGTTTCTGAGAAATAGTCTCAGATCTTAGGTTTCTATAGATAGGTTCGTTTCTGGTATTCATAGAATACCCGGGATTTCGTTAGGAGATCCTAAGAGAGCTCTAGGCGTTCGAAGAGTCAGTCCACAGGGCTAGGCTTAAGCCCAGGACGTAAGGTAAAGTCTAGCTACTAGGCTGAGGAAGCGTCCTCCGAAGGTTCTGGTGAGCAGAGTCAGGGCGAGCAATACGACATATACAGCAGTACGCTCCGTAGGTGAGACTTCGTAAAGGGTGATTTCTTTATGGCATCGGTCCCCATGTCCCTCTCTTATATGTGTTATTGCTTTGTTCTAAATATGAATTATGAATATCAGATTACGATTTTATGAATAGTTATGTTATATGTTGAAGTTTTTATGTTTTTCCGGAAATAGCCACCTCCTAAATATTCATTATGTCTGCATATCTAATGTAAGTCTCTTTTAAACTAAAACTAGGGTTATAGACAATTCCCAACCACGGTCTATTCATAACCTGTTTAGTTTAACAGGCATCAATTAGTATTGGTATCTGCCATACTAGATAAAATAACCAACGGAACACCTTGTTTGTTAGAGTTGTCTAGGTAGGCTGAGTAGAGAGTTATGCCGGCAGTTTTGCGACGAGCAGCATGACCCCGAAGTGACATTGGGTACCGTTCATTGCTGACTTTAGTCCGGGCCGTGAGTAGGGCCGTTTACCTTAACGATGGGGCGGTAGCGTAGAGACCTCAGATGTGGTACACCTTTAGACATAGAACATAGTTGCATTCCAGGCTAAGATATATCTAAAACACTCGAAATAGGTCAATCAACATATAGGAACAGTATAACATAGAATCAGAACTCATCTTTAAAACACTTTCAGGATTAATTAGACTTAAACCTAGTGGAGAATGGATCACCCTCTCATCAAAGTATTTGATGAAGATTGCATAACTGGATTATAAGATAGGAGTTAGGATAAAAGGCTAGTTACTACTAAGCCGTTGCCACTTTCCTGGGAGTACGATAATTAAATTAATAAAATCGTAGATACTTTCCAATAGACTAGCTACACGATATGTACTGCCTTAGGTTCTGGCTGATTAAGTGACACCATAGAGACTAAATGTGACAATTAGTCAATCACAGTCCTTAATTATTCATAATCAACATAGGGTAAAATAAACCATTTAGCATGCGGTCGGAAACCGCATCAGATTTTTGGCGCCGTTGCCGGGGAAATATCATAATGAATTTAGGATTCTGATCAAAATTCTAGAGACTTATGAGAGGTACGGTAGTAATCTAGACCTTAGACTAACACTTATGTTATACCAGTTAGACAATCAGTTTCCGAAATATTGGATTATCACAACTAATAATTTTAGATGTTATATGAAATTAGACATTTAGGATAATCAAATTTTAGAAAATTATTCTAGAACCATATTGAGGGAATTTACGTGCTTTCAAAATATTAAAAGAAATTTTTTTTTTAAAAATCTAAAAATCCGAAAAAAATTGTACTTTTTCTTGTTTAAATGGTAAGTTATTCTCTTTTCCCTATCCTTTGTGTTTCTCCTGTGAGAGTTATTTGTTTTGTTCCAAATTTTAAGTTTTCACTCTCCCTGAACCCCACTAACCAGTTTGCTCAGGCTAAAACGTGTTCTTCTCTGTAGTTGCATAACTCGATCTTCAGAAGCTACCCTTGAAACACCAGTTGAGAATCCTGAACGAATCATTCGCACAGCTAATAGGCGAAGAACAGAAATGGCTGCTGAAAGACCTACCCTTGAATCCTACATCCAGCCACAGACTATCCCAGTCTCATCTGCCATCCGAATCCCTGGGAACCCTCGCTATGATCTTAAACCTAATGTGATCCAGCTGATTATAAATCGAGTTCAGTTTGGAGGGAACTGCAGCCGAAAATCCGCTGGAACACCTATCTGATTCTCTTCTCTCTGCGAAGGCCTCAAGGAGATCATACTGCAGAAATAACTAAACTCAACCTTTTTCCCTACTCACTTAGGGACGAGCTAAGAGATGGTTGGCCCAGCTACCTACTAACTCCATTACCTCTTGGGACGAGTTAAGCAAAGCTTCCTAGAAGAGTACTACTGTAGCAAGAATCCTAGAATATCGAAGGGCTCTGTCTAGTTTCACTCAAGCTGCTGATGAAACAGTGATCGAAGCTGGACAGATTCAAAGAACTACTCAGGCTCTGCCCCCAACATGGACTTACCGAGGCATGCTGATTCAGCAATTTTACGGGGGTATGTCAGACATGGGTAAGCAAATTCTTGATGGACTCAATCCCCAGAGCGGTTCAATGGAATGAGTGATGTAGATGCTAGAAATGCTCTGGAGACTCTACAGGAACAGCAAGAATTGGCGCACAAGTGGTCGAGCTAAGAAGCAACCAGTAAATATGGTCGTGGCCTCCACTGATGATCAATTTGAGGCCACTGAAGGCCGCATTACTAATCAGCTGAATGCTTTCCAACAAGGGAAAAACACTCAGTCAGTATACCAAGTCTGCGAGTTTTGCCAAGGACCACACTTCAGTGGTGATTGTTATGGTAATGGGATATTAACTGTCCCAGAAGAGATGGAACAAGTGGACGCAGTAAATTCTGCTCCTATAGGAAATACCTACAATCCCACTTGGAAGAACCATCTGGGATTTAGTTAGAGAAATAATCCCGGGACTACTAACTTTCAGAAAATAGTACCTCAGCAATTGCCATATCCGCAGAACCAGCAGGTCGCTCTGCATGCACCAAGGAACTACATCGTTCCAGCTGATCCCATGCAAGAATTCAGAGACATGCTGAAGAGCATTTCCGACTCCAACAAGGAAATGATAGAGTCCAACAGAAAGATTCAGGAAGCTCACGCAGAAAGAATCCAGCAGAATGAGAATAGACAGAAGCAGACCGAGCAAACAATCAGAAACACAAAAGCTGCTATACAAACTTTAGAGAAGCAGATGGGTCAACTATCCACCCATTTCTCTCACAGGTCCCAGGGAACGCTACCAAGCAACACTGAGACCAAACCCTCAAACTGAATGCAAGACCATCTCTAAGATCTGGTAAAATTCTATCTCCATCTCCACCCAAACCATCTGACCCTCCTATTCTTGAAAGGAACCAGAAGAAGGCTCCAAGGACCCAACGCCGACGGATGTCGAGATCGAAAGTAGCAAGGAAAGGGAAGACAGAGTTATTCCTGAGGACGGCCCAAAAGTACCTTACCCTGCCAGACTTATGCACAATAAAGATAAGGAGCAATTTGAAAAGTTTCTTAGGAATTTTAGTCAGATTCATGTTAATTTACCTTTACTTGATGTTATTTCTGAAATGCCAAAGTATGCTAAGTTTTTAAAAGAAGTTTTAGTAATAAAAGAAAAATTTGACATGGACAAGGTGGTCTTAATGAAGAATGTTCGGCGGTTCTGTTGAATAAACTACCGTCTAAACAGAAAGATCCTGGTTGTTTTACCTTGCCATGTACAATTGGAAATATTACTAACATGCATGCATTAGCAGACTTAGGAGCTAGTATTAATCTTATGCCATCTAGTTTATTTGATAAATTAGGATTGCATGATTTGAAAACGACTAGGATGTGCATACAACTTGCAGACAGGACAGTCAAAATCCCCAAGGGAATA
>JAPHNG010000569.1:0-38901 GCA_027405835.1 Asclepias syriaca
GGGGTAAGAAATTTCTGTTTTGTTTTTGTTTCTCCTTGTTTTCAAATAAGTGTGGGGTAGTTTAGCTATGCATGAACACTGAGGACATTGTCATAATTAAGTGTGGGGTAGCAGTGCACGGTGCACTGTAGCAGTTTGCAAAAATTTTCGCATGATTTTGTTTGTTTTCCCCGTATTTTCACACCCTTCCAAAAAAATTCAAAATTTTTCCGTCTTTCAGACTTCTAAATGCAGTATGCTTGGTTAAACAATTGCTTACTTCTATGATATGTAGGTAGTATGTTATGGTTAGTAGGAGATAATTGATGACTACTGCTGAACTAATTGATTAGGAATAGGGAATTCCTGATAACTGAGCACAACTTTGTCTGGATTAGAGACCTCAGCCAATTGCCTGTTCGAGACTTAAATAGATAAAATTAGACCAGTTGTGGATATATTGGCAGTTAGAATGACTAGATGAGACTCTGAGCTAAAAGTGAAAAGAAAAAAAAGGAAGTTAATCAAATGAGGGTAGTTTGCCAGCGGCCTTCGCTACTCGAGCACCACTCCTTCGGGGAATTTAAAGCCTGATGCCCTAAGGTCGTGTAGATCTGGGAGTCATCGGAGTGGGACTCGCTACATGGGTAGTTGAAGTTGACGTGTCCTAAGCAGACTCAAAATACCCTGAATCTATAAAGAAAATAACTAAATGCTAAAACATAAAAAATCTGATCACCAAAGCTCAAAACTCAAAAAGTTGTCTACTGTTAATATGTCTAGCGATGGGTCGAAGTGTTATCTGGTAGTAGTTAAGACAAGAGTACATTGTGTTGACTATCTGGTCTAGACTAGTACACACACTACACATCAGGAAGACCCTGTGACTAAGAAAAAAAGTTCAACCTAGTTGTTGATTTGTTTTCTGCCAGATCATAACAAGCTACTAAAAACATCTGAGACCTTGTCATAGCAACCTAACCAGCCAGACCTGTGTTAAGACTTGTCTGAAGAATTTTTGGAATAAAAACATGACTAGGAATTTAAGTGACTGCACTACGATTTAGAATCACTAACTTCAGGTAGACTTTGCTTGAGGACAAGCAAAAAGCTAAGTGTGGGGTTATCTGATACGCGAAAATCGTATCACCTTTTTAGCATGTTTTTATGTATGATTTCGGGTGAAATTGAGGGCAAATTGATCTTAATTGTTTGTTATTTACTCAATTTCACGGTTTTTATGATTTTGGAAGTGTCAGGTGAAAAGTAGACGAAAACAGCAAATTTTGGGGCAAAAACGCAATTTTTGGAAATGTTGACTTGGTCAAAGGGTCAGGACGGGCGTCCCGGCCCAATCAAACCGCCGGGACGGGCGTCCCGACCTGGTCAACAGATCAGGATGGGCGTCCCAATCCAGGACGGGCGTCCTGAACCCCCAGAACCAGTCCCACATCGAATTTTTGATGAAAAATCACCCCGGGAAGCTGCTATAAATACCCCAGACCTCCAGCAGTTGAAATCATTCCTCTCCACTCGATCTGAGTCATTTAGTGGTTTCTAGTGTACACTTCTCGAGTACACAACTCACTCAGAGACTCGGATCTCAGTTTTCTTTCTTATTAGTGTTTTGTTTTAGTTTCTGAGAAATAGTCTCAGATCTTAGGTTTCTATAGATAGGTTCGTTTTTGGTATTCATAGAATACCCAGGATTTCGTTAGGAGATCCTAAGAGGGCTCTAGGCGTTCGAAGAGTCAGTCCACAGGGTTGGGCTTAAGCTGGGTATTAAGGTAAAGCCCAGTTACTAGGATAAGGAAGCGTCCTCCAAAGGTTCTAGCGAGCAGAGTCAGGGCGAACAATACGACATATACAGCAGTACGCTTCGTCGGCGAGACTACGTAAAGGGTTATTTCTTTATGGCATCAGTCCCCATGTCCCTCTCTTATATGTTGTTATTGTTTTGTTCTAAATACCTATTATGAATACGAGATTACGATTTTTTTATGAATAGTTGTTTTATATGTTGACGTTATTATATTTTCCGGAAATAGCCACCTGCTAAATATTCACTATGTCTGCATGTTTAATGTGCTCTTTTAAACTAAAGTTAGGGTTATAGACAATTCCTAACCAAGGTCTAATCATAACCTGTTTAGTTTAACAGGCATCAATTAGTATTGGTGTCTGCCATGCTAGATAAAATAACATGTTGAACACCCTGCATGTTAAAGTAGTCTAGGTAGGGGCCGAGCTGAGTCCGATTATGCCGGCGGCTAGGGCAAGTTGTATGATCCCCGAAGTGACATAGGGCTTTCATGGATGCCTTCGTCCTGAACCGTGAGTAGGGCCGTCATTAAGGTAGGGCGGTTTATTAGAGACCTCGGATGTGGTACGCCTTTAGACACAGAACATAGTTGCAATCCAGGCTAAGATGCATCTAAAATACTCGAAGATAGATTAATCAACATATAGGAACAGTATAACATAGAATCAGGACTCATCTATAAAACACTTCTAGGATTAATTAGACTTAAACCTAGTGGAGAATGAATCACCCTCTCATCAAAGTATTTGATGAAGATTGCATAACTGGATCATAAGATAGGAGTTAGGATAAAAGACTAGTTACTACTAAGTCGTTGCCACTTCCCTGGGAGTACGATAATTAACTTAATAAAATCGTAGATACTTTCCAACATACTAGCTACACGATAGGTACTCTGCCTTAGGTTCTGGCTGATTAAGTGACACCATAGAGACTAAATGTGACAATTATGTTAAACTAGGGTAAAATAACACCTATTTAGCACGTCAACCGGAATCCCATCATAAACTATGTTTCAAAGTGGGTGGAAGCCGCAACATTCCCCACCAATGATTCCAAAGTCGTGATGAATTTTCTAAGGAAAAATATTTTCACACGATTTGAAACTCCACGGGTGATTATTAGTGATGAAGGAACTCATTTCATTAATAGGTGGCTACGTGTCATGTTAGCTAAATATAATGTTCGTCACAAGATTGCTCTACCTTATCATCATCAAACCAACGGACAAGTAGAATTGTCCAACCGAATCATTAAAGGTATACTTGAGAAGGTGGTAAACCCTAATAGAAAAGATTGGTTAAAAAGGTTAGATGATGCTTTATGGGCCTATCGAACAACTTTCAAAACTTCAATTGGAATGTCTCCTTATATACTTGTTTTTTTGGAAAGCTTGTCATCTACCAGTAGAATTAGAGCACAAGGCATACTGGGCACTGCAACATCTTAATCTGGACATGAATGCTGCCAGAGACAAAAGAATGTTGCAGCTTTCGGAGTTGGATGAGCTGAGACTGTTTTCTTATGAAAATGCCAAATTGTACAAGGAAACAAACGAAGAGATGGCATGATCAACACATCCAACCAAGGACCTTTGAAATTGGACAACAAGTTCTGATATTTAATTCAAGATTAAAATTATTTCCAGATAAATTGAAATCGAGATGGACCAGGCCATACACAATTGAACAAATATATCCTTATGGAGTGGTCTTGGTTGCAGGCAAAAATGGGGTCAAATTTAAAGTCAACGGGTATAGATTAAAACTCTACAGAGATGGTAACCTAGAGCAGAACTTTGCTTCTCTATCATTGGTCAATGATGAATAATTAAGTAGACCCAACACAAGTGAAAAACTCCAAGTGAACACTTTCCATTTTTGTCTTATTTTATTTCTGTTTCTTTTTGTTTATTTATTATTTTCGTCAGTTGCTTTAATAGTGTCGGGTACCCCTGTACCCGATCACTATTTGTTCTTTTTGTTTTTGTTGTTTTCTTTGTTTTTATTTTTTTAGAATGGGGATGACTTACACATTTTGTATATATATTTGGCCAAATATATACATAAAATCTGGATAAGGAGACAAAGCATTTAAAGCAGCAGAATGGATAAGTGGAAAGTCCACTCACCTTTATGACTCTCGGGCAGAGTCAAAAATATTGGGAAGGGGCATCTGTCAGGAATAAAGGCAACTTTTCAGTTGCCAAATATACTTCCAATGCCTTGGGACAAGTAAGTACTCTTTATTATTATTTTATTTTTTTGGTCTTTACAGAGATATGAGTACTACCTAGTTAAAGAAACCGAAAAGGCACAAACATTCTTTTATTTTGGACACATTTGCACAATTGAAGAGTTAGGATTTTTTTTTAAAGACTACAACAGTTACTTCCATATTCTCTCAAACTTTCATTTTCAAAACTCTTTATATTCTTCCACGTTCCTCTCAAGCCCGACAGTAACCACAACCACATTTCTTCAAGACAAGCTTTCAAGCCCTCTACGGACTGAAGGTATGTTTTCTCTGGTAAATCTGAAGAATATGTTGCAATACAAAAGACGGGTAACCCAATCTGGGTTAACCATTTTTTTCAAAAAGAAAACTAGGGTTGCTGCTCACTGTTTTATGCGTCTATGTTGCGATTTTTTGTTCAGATTTGAAATTTTCAGTTGAAAACTTAGGGCTTTTTCTTTTGGAGTAGGTACATTGTTGGATTTGTCATTTTCTTCTTATGGGTTTAACATGTCCGTACGGAAAATGTCATTTTTCTTTGTAAACGTGTTATTTTATTTTTGGGTCATGTTAATGTATACTTGGTTGAAGGAATGCAAGTTTCTGTTTAGTTAATAGGGTTTGTTCTTTACAGATCTGTTTTCCTTTTTGGTTCTGTTGCTTTATCAAAGACGTTTTTTGGTATGAAGTTTGTTTTTCGGAAAAATGGGTTTATTTTCAGAATGGGTGTAGTGCTTTCACTGTTTATTCTTGATTTTTTTCGTGAAATCTGTTACCCATTTGTTATTTCCGAAATCATTTGAGATATTTGCGTCTGGGACAGTACTGACTGTTACGAATGGGGATGATTTGAATCTACTGAAGGTTTTGCTTCGTTTTATTTCTTCTGTTGTGATAAGTTGAGTTGCGTTGAGAAAAGGTCATGACGGCCATGAGTGTTCTTGAAATTGGGGATTCATATTTTTTTTTCTGTTTTGGCTACGGCTTATCTCTGCGATTGATTCTTACACTTGTTATTTTTTTAGATGCCGAGAATCAAGCAAGTGGCACAAAAATGTACTAAGGAACGGTTTTCCTCCTTAGACGCTGAGTCTAGATTTCAGGAATTGTACTCGGAAAAATAGTACCTAGCCAACCTAGGTTTTATACTTGATGGAGAAATGTCGTACCCTTTTCCGACGAAGTGTAGAGATGTCATCCGCATCCTGGGATGGGAAAAACTTTACTCTCAACGTGTGGAGCCAGATCCCTCCATTGTTTGAGAATTTTACGCAAATTTATGGCCGAACAATGTGTATTCGGTCTTTGTCCGAGAACGCTCCGTTGCTTTGAACCCAAGAGCAGTCAACTAGCTCTTCAATCTGATGAACTATATAAATGATGCTGATGACTTTTACTCCTATCTCGCTGACTTAACCGATGATACCTGTGATAAATTGCTGCAAGAAGTCACTATTCCTGGAACACAGTGGTCCCTGTCTAAGCAAGGCAACAAGACATGCCGCATGGAATTTTTGACAGACGAAGCCAAAATTTGGTTTTATTTTGTTAGGCATTCTTTGATGCCTACTGGACATACTTCATCACTAAATATTGAGCGCATTGTTCTATTGGCTTGTATTGTCAAGGCTCGTCCAATTAATGTTGGTAAACTGATATGTGAACAAATTCGTGCATGTGCTAACAAGAAGAGTGGGGAAATGTTTTTCCCCACTTTGATTTGTTTATTGTGTAGGGCTTTCGGAGTGGTAGTAGCCATAGAAGACACTGATTTCTACCCTCAAGGAACCATCTCAGCATATGACTTAAGCAGAATCCTCCCCTCAGCACCGCAACCACATCCACCTGACAGCACTCAAACTCCTTCGGCCCAAACTCCATTTTCTGCCACACCGGATGCTCCAGCAACAGCTTCCATGGATGCTCCGGCCATGACTGTGGCACAACTATTTGCACAGTAGCAACTTTACTGGAAATATGCGAGGGACCGTGATGCTACCTAATTCCGAGCATTGCTGCGGCAAAGGCAACAATCTGGTAACCCTTGGCCGACCTTTCCACAACAGCTCCTACCTGACGAAGATCCAAACAAAATGGACGATGACATTAACATTCTCTAAGGCACTCCCAGCTCAATGGGAGTGGTTCTTTCTCTCAACCCTTAACTTTTATTTTTGCGTTGGGCCTGTACTTATTAACCTGCTGAGTGGGGCTGGACACTTTCTTTTCCTGCGTTATTTTGTTATCTGAACCTTTTTTGCTGCATGTTTTCTTTTTGTTGAGGACATTGCTTCTCCTTGAGTTTGGGGGAGGGTGTCCTCTGGCAAAAAATGCTAATATCTTTGTCCTAAAGCTTTAATGATGTCTCTTTTATGTTATGTCTGTTTCAAAATGATCTGAATGAATGAATGTCTGATTGGAATGAATGTCTGATTGTGCTTTATGGAATGAATGACTTAGCATAAAAGAGCTGATTGCATGAATGCGGCAGCATTTACATGTGTCCCATTAGAACATTGGCTTAAGCAGGATTAGGACAAACTTTGGGACCCGAATGATGAATTCTTAAAACTAAAGTACATTCTTGTAGACTTTGTACCCTTTTTTTAGAATAATTAGGTATTAGTTGACTCTAAGTAAAACCTATTTTTACTCCCTATCTTTTATACAATAGTCTCGACTTAGACAAATTTCTTTGTTCATAAAAAAGAATTAGCTTGGTATGAAGACACAAAATTTTTAGGATCATTTATATGTACCCCTTGAGGCGAAATTCTAGTAAACTCAGTAGCATTGAAATGATTAAGGCACATTGTTTTGAAACGGTTGAGCCTTTCAAGCCTGACCATGATGCATGTAGTTTTCCTAGTGAACCAAGTTGAGCCTAGCCTAATTTCTTTGGACACCCACATCGAACAGATGAAGCCATTTTTTCCAAAATATTTGTTTATATCCTTTCTTTGCCACCTAAAACTTAATCTCAGTCTGCTTAGAATATGTTTAAAAATAAGTTTGGGAGTGCGAGAAAGGGAGAAAAAGAAAGTATTTCTAAGGAAAACAAAGAAATCATAGAAATACTGCAGCAAAATGCTGCAGCATCCTATAACTGTGGCAGTTTAAATTTGAAATCAAGAATGATGAGGGTGATGTATTTAAATACTTGAAAAAGAGAGTAAAACTCTCTGAATATAGAAGTGAAAAAGAAATAAAGAGCAAAGCTCATTATTGAGGATGCCTATCAAAAAGATGACCAAATGAAAAATCATTTGCTGGAGCAAAAGTGAGAAAAAGGTAGACCCTCTACAGGAAAAATACATAAAATTACTTGCATTAAGTGTATTCTGGGCAGATTGGGACTGAGTTCAAGCCCACTTTTTATCTATATGTATCATACCTTAGCCCCAGCTCACATTACAACCAAAGTAAGACCTTTTTAATCTTTGTTAATGAGTTTGCTACATTAGTGGAGAGTGGTATAATAAATTGCATTCTGACAATACCAAATGTATCTTGGGATTATCAACTGCTGATTCATGAATACAAGAAACCAATAAGTTGGACTATTCACACACACACTGGAGTAGAAATTCTTTGAGCTTAGGTTGCTTAATATTTGGTTATTCAACGAAGGATGGAACATGGTGTCTGCTTGAATTTTGAAATTTTTCTCTCTGAAATCACTGGTCCCAGGTTTAGCTGAAACTGCTGAGCCAAAGTTTTTAGTGGGTATGCATATTTCATTTTGCTTTCGCATTGCTGCAGCATTGCTCGGGACGAGCAATGATTTAAGTTTGGGGGTGTGATAACTCTAGAATAATAGAGTTATTCACATTTACTTTGCCACGTTTTGCTTTTGAAATAACTGAATTTATTTGAAAATTGGAGTTAAAATGCGTTTATGTGATATGCTTTCTCTTTTTACTAAAAATGTGGTTTTATTGTCAATATGTCAATTTAATTTAATTAATTTCCAAATATTGTTACGAGTTGTATTTATTGGATTATTATTTGGGGTTTAATTTGGATTGATTTATTGTAACAAGGGTAAAAAGGAATAAGATTTTATATTGATTATTCAGCTATTTTCAGAATTTATTTTGTTTTAATGTATTAAAAACGTGGCAGCTGGAGCTTGAATCTCGCAGAGAATCCTGTAGCATGGAGGAAAAGGACAAAGAACTCAGAAGGCAGCTGGAATTAATTTCTGGATTATTCAATTTATTTGCTGAATATTATAAGAAAATTCCAAAAATATGGACAGATGGCAGATTGAGGCTGAATCTCGGTACAAGAAGATACACTATATATACTTGAAAAACCGAGAGAAGAAAAAGTTTTTTTGGGAGATTAGACTCTTAGCCTTTTGAAGAGAGATTGGTTTTTATTCTTTCTTAGATAGCTCAGTAGCATTTCGGTAGTATAGTTTAGCAGTTCCTTTTAGCTTAGATTAGTTTCTGTAGGAAAAAAACCCGAGAGTGAGCAGGGTGACTTGCTGAGTGTTCGTCAGCTGAGCAAAAAAGATGTCGCGACATTAGTCATAGGAGAATAGCACTGGGCAATCGTGATTAAACTTATCTGGGCAGTAGCGTGATCTCAGACCCGAGTAATTCTCTATCCATTTCCTCATTATTGTTCATTGTCTTGTATAGATTCTTGCTTGAATATTGGGCATGAGTTGAAGGTGACTTTTATGAATTGATTAAATTTGTTTTGTAATAGAATTATGTACCATGATGATGGGACTATTTTTGTTACATTACTTTAATTCATGGATTTCGTTATTCTCTGTACTGAACATATATTTTATAGCCTGAAGATGTTGTGACATAGTTAAGTATGAACATGTTGAGTACACTGTTTGAAATATGATGATGAGTATGTTGTAGCATTATTTTTTGTTTTTATGTTTACTACTTGTATGGGGCATGCTTGGTTTATTCATGTAATTACTTAAATTGATTTAGCATCACTTGCGGTTACGACTGTCCAACGTATGAATCGAACTAGTATCTGGCCTTCTAACGGAGGGGAGCTAGTGGACATGATAATTATGTGGCACTAGATTGAGACGCAAGACCGTGCGCTCAACATTACAGGGGACATGACCAAATTCACTGACTAGTGTTGTTCTAGGTCAACGGTACTTCGTACTCCATGAGACGATGTTATCGGGGATCTAGACTAGTAGATCAAGTAATCTGGGTGGCACCAGATCAGCTGTAGCATTAATATGGAAACTGAAAGCATGTTTTGTATAATTAGATTCATCTCTGGTTTGTATTCACATTTTGGGCGTGAATGCCGCAGCATTGTATTACCTGCAGTACTCTTGTGGTTATTTCCAGTAGGCTGACCCTTAACTGTTAGTTTAGTCTTTCCTTAGGAGTAGCATTGCCATAGCATTAGACCAATCTCTATTCATCATTCATCATTCATCATTCTTTATTCTTTTATTCTTTTAACCAATTGTATAATCATATTTGCATTAGTCTTTTTTCAACATTGTTTTCCCCCGGGTATGAAGGAGGTTGTGAAGCAAGTACCTACGGAGGTGCTTATTGGGCAGATGTATCAGCAGAAGTTTGAGGTAAGTTTGTTGGTTAGCTTAAGGGGGGAAAATTGTAACACATTTGTCTTAAATGTACTTACTTACTTGTCATTTGTTTGGGTTGTTCCTATGCAGGCAATGCTTTCGGAGGTTGAGCTTCTGGACCGCTTCCGGCTGACTCATTATAATTATGAGAGTTTGGAAGCGGAAAATGACTTGGCTTGGAAGGTGAGGGAAGCTACTCTGGTGGCCAAGGTGCCGCCGAAAGCAAGGTGCGGGAGCTGTAAGAAATGCTGCAGAAGCAGGGGGGAATTGGAGGAGGTGCAGCAGGAAGTGTTGAGGGAAAAGTTGAAGGTGGGGGAGCTAGAGCTGGCAAGAAGGAAATGGGAAGAGGAGGCTGTGAGGTTACGGGACCGCTATGAAACTCCAGAGGGTCTGATCAATGCTGAAACAGAGAAAGCAGTTGTAACTTCGTTCTTTAAGGACAAACATTGTTACAGGTTGTTTTCTCGAGTGGCGGCTCCCGTGGCTGGTGATACTCTGGCTATGCTGAGGGATCACATTCAACAGACCAATCCTTCATTTGAACTGCCAGAACAGTACAGGGTTTGTTGGCATCGTCAGAGGGGAATGTGTATCCTTAGGAAAGGGGACCTTTCGACTTTGACGTGTTAGTTGCCGAAACCGGCAGTAGGGGGAGGATTTGGGGGAGGGGTAGAGGTAGGAGAGAATGCCCCGGTGGAGGGGGTGGTAGCGGGTGGGGAGGAGGGTGAAGCTGTTGTTTTGGGGGACGAATCTGTAAACGTGTAATTTGTATATATTGTAAAGTTTGTGGAAGAAAATATCAATAAACATTGTTACTTTCGGCTAATGATGAGTATGTGGTGGAATTGGTTTTATGTTGACTAATATTTTAAATGTGTAATTTCTGAAAATAATAACTAAATTTAGCATGTGTTTTAAGGGATTCTGTTGATATTATTGAAGCATATTTGGTGGAATCGGGATTGTTGAACTTGACATGTATTTAATGCTACGGGAAATGGGCATGAATTAAAGTGCAAGTGTAATTGCGGATTCTTCAGTTAGGTTCATTTTTCGTCTGGGAAAGATGCGGGTGCTACGGATAAAACTTGCGGACGTTGGTGGCGTTCCACGTTCGGGTGAGAATGTTGCCTTTGTGGTCTTTCAAACAGAAACTTCCGTATGAATTTACTTTAGTAATGATGTAAGGTCCTTCCTAGTTTGCATCGAGCTTTCGGGTTGGCTCTTGATGGCTGATGGAATTTTTTTGAAGGACGAGATCGCCTATAGTTAGATCATGATGTCGCATCCGGGAATTTTTGTATTTGGTTAGGGACCGTTTGTAATTATATTCTCGAATGGCTGTGTTGGATCGAATATGATCAAGTAATGCTAAATTTTTGGTGATTTTAAGGTCGTTCCAGTCGATGGAAAAATTATCCACTCCAGGGATATGGGGATCCAATTTCTACTGGGAGTAATGCTTCGGTACCGAAACATAGAGAGAATGGGATTTCTAGGGTGCAAGAGTGGGGTGTTGTTCGGTATGACCATAATACGTCTGGCAATTCGTCTATCCATTTTGTCTTGGCTGAATCCAACTGTTTTTTAAACCTTATACGATAGTTCGATTAGTGACTTCCGTTAGGCCGTTTGTTTCTGGATATAGCGGTGGTCTATGTGTAACTCTTGACAAAAGTTTTAGAATTCTTGCGCTTCGAACTATTTTTCGTTGTTGGTAATGAGGATACGGGGTATTCTGAACCGTGTGATGACGTCATTCCAGAAAAAAATCTTTGATAACCTGCGCTGTGATGGAGGCTACGAGTTTTGCTTCTACCCACTTGGTGAAGTGATCGATGGCGACGATAAGAAATTCTTTGTTGCCCTTGGCTTTCGGGAAAGGGCCTACAATATCCATTCCCCACTGGTAAAAAGGAATTGGATTGCTAATAGAGTAGAACTCCACAGTGGGCATGTGATGTATGTTGGCGTGTAATTGACATTTTGAACAGTGTTGTATTAGTGTTGTAGTGTCGGTTTCTATAGTGGGCCAAAAATATCCTGTACGCATGACCTTGCGGGCTAGGCTTCGTGCACCAATGTGAGATCTGCATATGCCTTCGTGGATTTCTCGCAAAATGTAATTTCCTTCAATTTCAAGTACACATTTGAGGAGAGGCCATGAGTAATGTCGTCGATACAATTGATCGTTTAGGAGGACATATCGCGCTGCAGACTTTTTGAGTTGTTGTGCTTGGATTTTGTCAGATGGACTTGTGTTGTTGGTGATGTATTGTATAATAGGTGTCATCAAGATTGGGATGTCGTCGATGGATTTTTGCATGAGGGGCTCTATCCATGTGTCGTCTAAGGTATCGCCGGTGTGTAATTTAGATAAGGCATCGGCTTTGGTGTTTGCTTTTCAGTCTGTAAATATTTTTGCATGTTGTCTTCTTTTGCTTCGAATTCTCTGTTGACTTGTCCAACAACAACTTGAGAATCTGTAAGTATTCGGAGGTTTCGGATATGTAAATTACGGGCGATTCATAATCCTGCAAGTACGGCTTCGTATTTAGATTCGTTGTTGCTGATGGGGAATGTGTATTTTAAGGCGTAAAATAGTTTGGAGCCTTCGGGTGATGTTATGGCGATACCAGCGCCTCAATTGGTTTCGGCTGCGGAACCGTCTACGTGGATGGTCTAGCAATCGGTCGGGATGCTATTTTCTTGCAGTCGATGAAGTCGGATAGTGCGTTGGCATTTATATATCTTTTGTGAGTGAACTCGATTTCATATTCGAAAAGTTCTATAGCCCATCACATAATGCGGCCGGTAATGTCGGCTTTGTTCAATGACTGGCGAACAGGGACTTGTGTGTGCATGCAGATATGGTGGGTTTGGAAGTAATGTCGAAGTTTCCGTGTTGCCATTATTAGGGCAAAGATATGCTTTTCCAGAGGTGAGTATCGAGTTTCGGCAGGTTGTAGGACATGACTGATGTAATAGACGGGGTGGAAAGCCTTCTCGCATTCGGCGCAGAGGACGACGCTGATAACTGAAGGTGAAATAGATACGTAAAGGTGGAGAGTTTCATTGGGTTTCGGGGGGACTAGGATAGGTGGATTTTGTAAGTATTGTTTTATTTCTTGGAAGGCTTTCTCGCATTCGGGAGTCCATTCGAAATGTTTGCATTTGCGGAGGAGTGAAAAGAACGGGAGAGATTTTTCTCCTGATTTTGAAAGGAAACGGTTGATAGCCGCGATCCTTCCGTTGAGCCGTTGTACTTCTTTAATATTCCTTGGAAATTTGAGGTTTTGTATTGCTGTAATTTTGGATGGGTTTATTTCTAAACCGCGTTGGGAAATCATGAAACCTAAGAATTTTCCTGTGCTTACTCCGAATGTGCATTTTTCGCAGTTGAGCTTTAGACAGAAGTCTTGTATGGTTTTGAATGTTTCCCGAAGGTCTTGGGTTATATCTAATGTTGAGAGGGTCTTGACTAATATATCGTCGATATATGCTTCATCCGGTTGATCATGTCTTGAAAATCTGATCTGGCGTTTTTTAATCCGAAAGGTATACGTTTGTAACAGAAAAGTCCTTCTGGTGTAACGAAAGTAGTTTTTTCTTCGTCTTCTTCTGCCATTAGGATTTGATGGTAGCCTTTGTGAGCGTCTAGGAATGATAGCAAGCTATAACCTATTGTGGCGTCAGCGAGTAGGTCCGTGCGGGGGAGGGGGTATGGCTTCTTTGGGATGAACTTGTTAAGGGAAGTAAAGTCGATACAAACTCACCATTTCCCACCTGGTTTTGGTACGACTACTGGGTTGGCTAACCACTGGGGGAATTGGACTCTGCGGATGATGTCGGCTTGAAGCATGTCTGATATTTCTTTGCGGATGATGTTTTGTTTTTCGGGATTGAAAGAGCGGCATTTTTGTGTGATGGGTTTTGCGGATGGGGGAATTCCTAGCTTATGTTCCATGAAGGAGCGCGGGATGAGTCCTAGGTCTGTGGGTGTCCAAGCAAAAATATGAGAAAATTCTGCCGCAAGTTATAAAATTTATCGTTATAATTGATTCGGGAGAGAAGCGCCTATTCTGATTTGGCATTCTGGATGTGTGGCATCGATGCTGAGGGTTTCGAAGTGGTCGACGGGGGCCAAGTTGCGGTCGGGTTCATCAGAAGAATCAACCAAAACCTTGGGTGGTGTATTCTTTGTGAGGTAGCAGGTTTGTTGGATTAGTTCATCTCCGAGAATGATCCAGGGTCTGGAGGGTAACGACATGATCATATCGTTGCAGAATGTGTGAATTTATATCTGCATTGTGTTCAAGGTTGGGCAACCAAGAATGATGTTATAAGGTGCTGGTGAATCTACGATGACGAAAGTGGTTATGTGTTGTTGGAGGTGTGAAGGTGGTCCCATTGGAGTAATAACTTAGCGATGCCGCGAGGGTGGGTGGTGCTGCCAGAAAAGTCGATCATTGATGTAGAATATGGTTGTATGAGGTTGTCATTTAGGTGAATGTTTTTCTAGGTTTCGTAGTACATGATATTGGCAGAACTACCCGTGTCTACTAATATGCATCGAACGAAAAATGACTGGATGTGTTAAGAAATTATTAGTGGGGTATTGGTGTTTTGATCGGGTTCGGCAGATTTGATGCTTTTTTGTGGTGGTTTTCCGGATTGGTGGTTATTATCATCTATGAGGTTAATGATGTGGGGGAGGGCTGTGTCAGTATGTGGGGGAGGGCTGTGTCGGTATGTGGGAGATTGTCGGGAGTTGGCGTGGTTATGTTTGGCATCCAGATGTATTCTCGTAAATGTCCTTTTTGGATTGCTGCTTCGATTGCGTGTTTTAGAGCATAGTAATTTCCTGTTGTGTGCCCAACTACTTTGTGGAATGTGCAGAAATGTTACTGGTTTCTGCGTTCAATTGGGGATGGCATCGGGTGTGGGACTTGTAATATGTTTGACGATTCTATATTCTACCAGATTGTGGCACTATCAGAAGTTAAGGGTGTAAATTGGGGGTATTATATTTAGGGTAACGGGGCATCTGTTGGTCGGTGTTGGGTGTTGTCGTTCGGGTTTTGTATTCGGGATGTGGAAATCGAGTTGGAGGTTGAGTGTTTCTGGCTTGGGGATATCTGGATGTGGCTATTGCGCTGTTACGGGCAGCGTCTTGTGCTTGAGTGGTTACCATGGAGGAGGATAATTTTTTTGTTTTTATCTATGCTCCGATCTGTGTGAGTAATTCTTGTGTGGTCCATGGTTCCTGGATGTTTAATTGGTGCGAGTACTCTCCTTTGATGAGGCCGTTAAGGAATGCTTCGACATAAAAGGAGTCTGTGCAGTCTTTAGTGAGCAATACCTCTTTGTTGAACTGCTGAAGGTATGAGGACAGGGATTCCCCTATGTTCTGGCGAATTTGTAAGAGTTTGAGGTGTTTTTTTGTTTGTTCGAAATGCTTCAAAGTGTTGTAGAAAACTTTGCCGAGTTGTCGGAAGGAGAAAATAGATCCGGCGGGTAGGCTGTCGAACCATGCTTGTGCCTATTCAGCTAGTGTCATCGGGAAGCATCGACATAACAAAAAATCATCTGCTCCGTGCATGACCATTGTTGTTGTGAACTGCCTGAGGTGAATTTTGGGATCAAAATATCCGGTGTATTGGGTGAATGTGGGAATCTAGAACGTTGGTGGTAACGGACCCTTGGCGTATGCCGGAGCTAGAGGGTTGATGTCGAGTGTGTTCCAGGGGAGGATGTCATCATTTGGTATTAGTTGAGGGGGTTCAATCTGAACCTGGTAGCATAGCTTCCTGAATTGTGCGTTTGCGGGTGTAGGTCCGACGGCAGGTTGTTGGTCATTTTGGTGGGGTTGGAGGAAGTCTTGGGTTCCAAGGTTTTGTGGTGGGAGATACCATGTGTGTGTTGGTGCTTGCGGTTGTTGTGGAAGGTTTTGGTATAGCATTGGTTGTGCTAAATTACCCGAAAGTGTTTGGGGTATCGGGGTTTGTTTTGGGGGAGCGGGTGAAGCTGGTGGGACTATATTGATTTGAGGATGTGAAAATGGTTGTTGGTCATTTTGGTGGGGTTGGGGGAATTCTTGGGTTCCGGGGTTTTGTGTTGGGATGTACCGTGTGTGTTGGTGCTTGCGGTTATTATGGAGGGTTTTGGTATGGTATTGGGTGTGCTAAATTACCCGGAAGTGTCTGGGGAATCAGGTTTTATTTTGGGGGAGCGGGTAAAGCTGGTGGGACTATATTGATTTGAGGGTGTGAAAATGGTTGTAGGTATATGTTTGTATCGGGACATACGGGTTTGTGCTCCTGTTGTTTGTCTTGCCTTTATGGTTTGATGGCGGGGTGGTTGGGTTGTTTTGTCAGTAAATATTTATAGTGGCATTTTGGGGGTGCCAGAACATTGGTTGAGGATCCGGTAGTTTCGGGAAAGTGGGATGTGGCATCGTCTATTAACTCTGGATCTGATCTTGATAGTTTGGATCGCACGTAATTGGTGATGTTTCTTAAATTCTGCAGAATATCGTCATATGGTACGTTGGTGTTCGGTTGATCTTGCCGAATTGAAATAGAATGTGATCGACGATCGGGCTTCTTGGCGGGGCAGTGCGATGTGGACGGGACTGGGGCATCTTTGGGTTGGTGCGGTGGGTGTGCTGACGAGGATTGTTGACGCTAGTTGTCGTTGGCGATTGTAGAGGCGATTGCTAGAGGTTGATGTTTACTGGCAGGGACAGGAAGAGGATGCCCAGGGATGTGGCAAGAATTTCTGAAGGGTATTAGGGTTTTTAGAATCACGGCTATGGGTTGTCATGTTCTTTTTCGTAGATATAATCGTAGGAAAAAGCACGGTGGGCGCCAATATGATGTGGCCTGACTCTGGCTACTCTAATTCCCTTTCTTTTCTTCCTCCTTTCTCTTGGGATATGTCTTTCTTGAAGATGCTTCGTTGTTCTTGATGTGTTCTTTCTTGGAGATATCGCGTTGTTCTTGATGTGTGTTTCCTCTCGGGTTCTCTCTCTCTGGTTCTTGGTGTATTTTTCGTTATCCTCTCTCTCTCCTCTTAGAGAGGTATTTATCTACCATTGCCTACAAGATATGGACTTTTTGTGTTATAGGCTTTTTTAGATATTTTATGTTGCGATGATATATTGATTAGATATGGTGGTACGTTGTATGTGAGTTGTTCGGAATATTTTATGATGCGGGGATATATTTATACATATACTAGAGGTGGAGGTGTTATTTGGTTTAGATTTCTACTAAACAACAGTGAATCAATATGCTTTCTTTGTGCTTCATTATATCGAATTAGCAAATAAAATGGAAAGTAAGGGACAAAATAAGTACCTCTTCCAAACTTCGAGACCATAGTGACTTTTTCTTTAGGCTCCGCACGAGCTTTCTTTTGTGCCTTTATGCTGCTGCCAGAATCGCTTGGCTGTTACCTAGCACATTAAATGTTGCATGAAAAACAGAAAATGGAGCTACTGTTAAACCAAGTTATAGTTTTTGTTAATGGGGAAACTCCATATCATACTCTTGCTTTTGTTAAACCAAGTTACATTGTCACATGTTCTAAAAGTTTGAAGTTAAATTTATTTTCCTAACACACCCTCTCACAAGTGGATCAACCACAAATTTTCTTAACAAAGCTCAACATGTGCATAATTACATAATAATCAACAAATGAAAAGCAATAACAGGAATTAAAACTCAGCCCCTAGTGCTCTGATACCATGTTTTAATTGAGTAAAATTGTCACTTACTCTAAAATCTTAAGCTAATAAAGAAAGGTTAAAATTTATCCTCTTGAAAGTTTTGATTGTGTTCACCCTCATTTCAAATCCTTTGAAATGTATATTCCTAGGCTACTCACGTCAACATATGGGGTATAGGTGTTATTGACTTAGTCTTGGTAGGTATACTATCTTTATTGATGTCTCCTTTTTAGAAAATACATTCTTCTATCCAACCACTAGTCCTATCAGCTAGGGGAGGATATGATTTAAAGATATAAAGTGTTACATTGTCTATTTCTACTTCATAAAAGGTATTCTTCATGCCTATTCTTGTCGTAAGCTCCTTCTTAGTAATGTCTTGTAATAAATACCTTTTGATATGATATTGTCTCAAGTGATGAATTCCCCATTGCATTTAGGAAAGGTAAACAACAATGCCCTTATTTTATTTCTTCGGTTACTTGCTATGACTATTTGTCTCCATATTCTTGTTCAATCAATGTATCCATTTACTCTATTTCTCTTCATAAGTCAGTTCATGAAGCCTTTTCTCACCCTGGTGGACATGATACTATGATAGAGGAAATGAATGCCGTAATTGCAAATGGTATTCATAACTTGATGGACTTACCTCTTGGCAAGAAAGTTATCGGGTGTAAATGGGTATGCGGAATTTGATAGTTGTGTTATTTGAGGGAGTCTTAGAATTGAACTATCTCAAAGTAATGCGTCTAGACATTACATAACTCTGTTAGTGTTGGTAAAGAACATAATCTATGCTACTCGAAAGGAGCAGTGGACATGAGATTATGCAAAATCATAGAAATACTAGTATTGAGTGTTATTTAAATGCAAATTGGATATGCCTTAAGATTAATAGAAGAGTCAACTCAGGATATCTTGTCTTAATGGGATGGAATATTATCATGGGAAGCAAGAATAAAAATGCAGTGTCAAGATTGAGTGTAAAATTAGAATATAGTAGAGTTATGTCACAATTTGTTTGAGAAATTATGTGACTAAGCCAACCCTTAATTGAAGTTGGCCTTAAATCTTGTATTCCAGCAAAATTACGGTGTGACGATCAAGTGGTCCTCCATATTGCCTCAAATATCATTTCCCATGAATAGACCAAACATATAGAGAGTGATTATCACTTCGTTTGAGAAAATATACAAGAAGGACTAATCTCTATAGAGCATGTAAGAACAAGGGAAACATTTCCACCAAAGGTTGTGTATAAATTAAAGACCCTCATAATACAATAACACACAAGAGTTATAGAATTATCTTTATTTACATTAGCCTATAGTAAATAACTGGAATTATATGTGTTTTTCATTTCTTTTCCAATCTGACAATCAATTTCCAAAAACTTTAAAAAGGTTAAATAATTATTTTATACGACCTGTTGACCACATTTCCTTACTTTTTCTATCATAATATATTATTATTATACGAAAAAAAAAATTCATTTGTTATATGCCTTTCTTTGTTTTTTTACTCACTCTTTAAAAATAATATTTTATTAATATTTTTTACACTTTTATCCTTCTCACAAATATTATATTGTATATTATAATATTTCTACACTAATAAATGAAAAACAAATATTATAAATTTAATAATATATTTTTTATATATTTTATATAATATAGTATTTAAAATAATATTTAAAGTCATTCTGATTTAGCCGCATGCCGAGTCTCGCGGGGCATGTAATGTGAGGGTTCTCAAATTTCTCATTCAACAAAATAAAATAGAATTTTTTTAATTAAAATATTGAAAGACTTCAAAATTAAAAAAGATGATAATACCTAAAAACTTTTTAACAAATTTTAATATGGGTTTTAATTTAAAATTTTTGCTAATTATTATCTTTAGATTTATTTACTATTTAAATAAAGAGATTTCTTTAAAAATAAAAAGATTTTCTTTTATTATATATTAATATTACAAAATATTCTTTAAAAAATTTAAATATTAGATAAGTAAATATAATAAAAATATAAGAATTTAATAGGATTAAATCACATTTTAAATTTGAATTCTAATATTACTTTACCAAATTTAACTCAATTTATTTATTGAAAAATTATCAAATAATATTTTTTAAAAATTGATAATTAAAATAAATAAATTAAATAATATATATAATAATGATATTGAGATAAATTTTTATTTCCTTTTTTGAATTAAACTCGTTTAGGTTTGAATAGGTCTAGCAAAATTGCCTATAAAATCTTAATCCTATTTAATTTCCTATGAAATAGTATTTATCCAAACACATGTTATTTATAAGTCATTCAAAAAAAAAATTAATTCACATTGGTATATGTACAATTATATCACATAATAATATTTTCAATTATTTTTATTAATTATTATATCATATCTAAAAGATTCTCAAAATTTTATATTTATTATTTTGTTTAAAAGATAAATATTTAAATAAATTAAGAAAGCCCAACAAAACTATAAATACCCCTTCAATCACAAATAATGTTTAAGAGTTAAATTAGAGTTTTGAGAGGTTAAGAAGAAAGCCATAACTTTGGAGTCACATCTATGGAGGGTCTCCTTGGTCTCCTCCCCGAAGACTGCCGTATAGAGATTCTCTTAAGATTACCTATCAAATCGATTCTCCAATTTAAATGTGTTTCCAAATCATGGTATGATTTATTAACGAGTTCTTATTTTATTAATAGACATATGGAATTCAACAAGAAGAAGAAGATTTTATTCATCAGTGATCTTGAAGATGAATACTTATCTTTTAATTTAGAAGATGAATCTTATACTGACCTATCAAATTTAGATTTTGAAATGTGATTTGATTGGATGCTGTAACGGAATCATTTGTCTTCAAACATACGAAGGCGATATTGTTTTGTTGAATCCTTCTACGAGGGAATTTAAAGTTCTTCCCCCCATAACGCTCCGCAGCAACGTTGTAATACAAAGTAAGGGATTTGGTTATGATAATTTGAACAATGACTACAAGGTTATTTTGATTCTATCCGTATTTCATAATGATATACTTTATAAACAAAAAGGTTATCCCTCCACCATGGAAATTGCAGTATACAGTGTTAGATCAAATCGTTGGAAGAAATTAAAAAATAAAAATACAAAGTTTTTATCTACCGCATCACAATGTGTTAGATTAGTTCAAACCTCTTCTTTAATGGAAGAGTTCATTGGGATGCATATGATTGTTATTATAATGATCGCGGTAGACTTTCTCATAATCATCCTATGATCTTTTCTATGGACCTTAGTGGTAAAGCATTTCGGAAATTCCAATACCCTAGTGTTGTATTATTATTGGAAAACAAAAATTATCAAAGAAATCTTCAGGTTATAAAAGGTTTTCTTTCTGTAATTCTATTCCAAAGATTGATACATATATCGGCTGGATTTGAGCAATATGTTGATATTTGGTCGATGAAAGAATACGGAGTAATAGAATCTTGGTCAAGACAATATAGAATAGGTCCTTTTGTTTCAATCGTGAGCCCTTTATCAATAAGGGCGAATGAAGATGAAGACGATCATGTCCTTCTTCAAATGGGTACAGTCAAACAATACAATGATAATGAAGAAGATTGTGAATTTGTTAGATGGAATTTGTCAAAAAATGAACAAATTCGAAAATATTATCTTCAATATTTTGATATTGATGGTGGTGTTTTATGCTATACCCAAAGTTTAGTTTCAATCACGAAGGAAGGAAGAGTAAATTAAATTCTATGTAAGTTTTTTTTTTTTTTTTTAGTTTTTCTTTTTAAATTTATTAAGTGACAGTAATGGAATTAAACAAATTAACAGTAACTGGTCACGAACATTCACTCGCCACTCTCTTTTCTTTGTCCAATTCTGTCTGACTTTTTTACCAAACCCTTCTCTCATTGATTCTCTTCACCAAGTCTGAAGTTTTAGACTTTGCAAACCTTCAATAACCCTTTGATCGCTCATGATCCCGGATGGAATAAGCTGGCAGTCTACCACGGATCATCTCTCGCCCCCAAATCCTTGATTTGGCCAGGAAAGACTGCAAGGCTTTGGGCCCAGGAAGGGAAGGGACAGCTTCTGGAACATTGTTTCACAAAGAATTTGGAATGTCAAAAGGTGAGGATCATCCCATTCCCTTGTTTGGTTCTTCCATTAGCGTGTGAGAAAGAAGCTCGTGGTTAAACACTTAAAGTTATATAAAGTTTTTTTTAAACTACAATTTTTATGGGCTTTATAAAAAATGTTTGTATGAAACTTTTTTATTAGTTGCATTGGTTTAATCTGTTGATTCAGGGAAAATTATTTTTGCAGTTTCTTCTTTATCTATGCTAAATCTGTAATCAAGAAACTGGTAGTAGCTATTGTTATGTCCTTTCGATTTACAGGTGCAGAACTTGGGTCTTTTTGTTAGAAATGTTAAATATAGAGATACAAAGCTGCTATGATGGGAGATATCCATGGCTATTTGTACTTGAATGAATCTATTCTTTGGAAGCATGCATTATTCTTTTGGGCAAGTTACACGAATGTTTAATATATATATATATATATATATATATATATGTGTGTGTGTGTGTGTGTGTGTGTGTGTGTGTGTGTTTTGAGTTCTTCTAAGCTGTTTAAGTAGGCATTGGTTTGATCTTGTTACTGATTTCACTAAATATTTTGATGTTTAAGCTGGGTCTTTGTGGGATTTGACAAAGATGTCTACTTTTGTACCATTTATTCCATTAAATGGTTCTGCATAATGTAGTTGCACTTAAATTTTTGTTGTCACGTTGAAAGAAAATTGAAGATCATATTAGTATTCCTTCTTCTCCTTCTTTTTTGAATTATGAATTTTTCTTCTCAATTTTTGTTATCTTATATGAAAATATTGTTGAAAACTGCAATTACACCTAAATTTCTACTTGGTGTCAGAGCATAAGTTTGTTTGATATAAACAATATATCATTGTCTCATTTTTCTCCTCTTTTTACTAGTAATATGAATTCTATATCACAAATTAATAGTAACAGTCTTTTGTATCTATATTCTTATGATAATTCTAATCAAAGCTTAGTAAATAAGGTTTTGATGGGAGTAGATTTCAGTCATGGAAAAGATATGTGAAGATAGCTGTTATGCCCAAGGAATGCATTGGGAGGTGAATCAGTGTTTAACTCTTTTCAAAAATTCAGCACACTGTTTTTGTAGATTTTAGCACCCAACAAAGATTAATAGAAAATTTCAGCAATATAAGCAATTGTTTGTGTGTAATTCAACTATTGTGATTCATTTCTTGAGAGATGTTCTTTTAGTTCATATATCAATGTTAACACACACTTGCATAAAAGTAAATAGACAATCAATTTACGTGGTTCACCACCACAAGGTAGGCTATATCCACGGTGATAGAGTTCACTACCCTTTCACTTCAACTTCACTATGTTTATCACAATGCTTTTAACTAGAGCTACAAAGAAGGTTCACTCCTTTACTCACACAATTACAATTTTTTAAGATAAAGAGTAGAATCACTTCCTACTCTATCCAATAGAAACGATGCTTCCCTATCACTTAGGTTAGGCAACTTCAAAACATACTCCAAAGATATTGACCAGAAGGGAATGAGCCTAATTCCAATTTGCTTGAAAGAGGAAGAGAAGAATAGTGAAGATACCGACGGAGATTACCGGTCTTAGTTAGAATCTGTTGTAAATACATGTGAGGGAGATTGCACATTAGTCTTAGTAGCATGGAACTTCTTCTTTGTACGAGTCTTTAAAGGGCTTTGCGACTGCTACATAATAGGCTGCTCCCGAATGTCCCACTACGCCCCTGCTCTTGTTCTCGACTCCGGTGCTATTGACTCAAGTTTCTATGGAACGGAACCTCTTACTTACTATCCTCAATCCACCTATTGGTTGATCAGATGATGGCTAGATATCTTCTTAAGCGAGAGATCATTAACTCCTTAGGATAAGAAGAGAGAAGCACGAAAAACCCTAGCTTTCTGCCACTTTTGATTGGAAGCTAAGTATGTTATGCGGATCTCTCCCTTACTAATGGTAATGGTTTCAATACTCTTACTGTCCCATGAGAAAGGATAAGTCCTTTAGGATTGATAAAGGTTCATCTTAGGAATTGCACTATAGGTCATTCATGCCATCTTCACCTTCACTTGCCATGGTCGTCAATGCTCACCTTGCCATATCCCACGCTCGTAGCAAAGACGTGAACAACAAAGTCAGGATGCTTTCAATGATGATTCTTTTCCTTTCCTTTCTTTCTGTCTGGATCCGTGGCCTTGAATCAAGATTGGTTGCTTAGTTATCATCACTTGAAGCGGGTTTAAATGAGAGGTTGAACAAAATTGAGTGGATGGTTAGAAAGACCAAAATACACAAAAGATTAGTAATGGATATTCTCTAAATCATTTTAGAGGCCGTTAATATCTGCACATAAACGGAATTCGAATTGGGACTTTAAGTTAGTAGAAATGATCAAGAAGTACTACCCACGATTCCGACCGTCAGTATGCTCCTATCCACCGATTAAGTAAATAACTATCAAACTAATCTTTTATTTTGAGTCATTTATGAGAAAGGAGAATAAAAGAAAATAATTCAAAAATCAAATCCTTTAGTTAGAAAGTGACATGATTCACAAATTAATGGAATGTCGAATTCTTTTTCGTAATTGAAAAAAATAGGTTGAAATACCTATTTGTTACAAAAAGGTTTTTATTCAAGGATGTTGTTAAGTTATTGATTAACAAACAAAATTCTTAAAATGAAAAGATGAGATTAATTCTTTTTAATATATATTTTAAATAGAAAATATAGCAAACAGAATGGAGTTGGTCTAATTTGGGGAACTTGGGAGAAGTTTTGACTCTATCCTACAATTAAAGATAAATCAAAATGAAATGTCCAACTTTGTGACCTTTGAGGATGAGGTGAAAATCTCACGTACGGTTCTGTAATAGTGATAACGATGTTCTAATCGACTATGATTATCTAAGAGTTCAAGTACAGTTGATATAGTTGAAGCGCAGTCAAAATAGGGGTGAAATTTGTGGTTATAGGGTTTCTCATTTTTATCATTTCTTCTCTAGCTGAGTGTGAGAGATTACCTTTTGATTTACCAGAAGCAGAAGAAGAATTAGTAGCAGGTTATCAAACCGAATATTCAGGTATCAAATTTTGTTTATTTAATTACATTTAAGTTAGGAAGTATCATAAACATAAAATGGTCAGGTCATCATGAAATATTTCTATTTTCTTTTTATGGATTTACCCGGGCCAATGCATGATTTTCTTTTAAGGGATCGGGTCTGATCTTAGGAGGTCTAGGAGTAGTATTACTTCCCAATTCCATTTCTTCGGCCTTTTCGTTAGGATTGGTTCTTGTTTGTATATCCTTATTCTATATTCTATTGAGTTCTTATTTTGTAGCTGCCGCGCAACTACTTATTTACGTAGGGGCTGTAAATGTTTTCATTCTTTTTGCTGTGATGTTCATGAGTGATTCAGAATATTACAAGGATTCCCGCCTTTGGACTGTTGGAGATGGGGTTACTTTGGTGGTTTGTACAAGTCTTTTTATTTCACTAATTACTACTATTCCAGATACGTCATGGTATGGGATTATTTGGACTACAAGATCAAAGCAGGTTCTAGAACAAGATTTGATAAGCAATAGTCAACAAATTGGAATTCATTTATCAACCGATCTTCCATTTGAACTCATTTCACTAATTCTTTTAGTTGCTTTAATAGGTGCAATTGCTGTAGCTCGTCAATATAAAATCAGCAGTTAAAATATTCCATGCTTGTTATATGTGATTCAATCAAATCAATTTCATACTTTTTTAGATTGAAATGAATGAGATTGATAAGGAGTTGCTTAATGATGCTCGAACATATACTTGTTTTGAGTGCCTATTTCTTTTCTATGGGTATCTATGGATTGATCACAAGTCGAAATCTGGTTAGAGCCCTTATGTGTCTTGAACTTATATTGAATGCAGTTAATATCAATTTTGGGAGATATTTTCTCAATTTTTGTTATAGCCATTGCAGCCGCTGAAGCAGCCATTGGGTTGGCTATTGTTTCATCAATTTATCGTAATCGAAAATCTACTTGTATTAACCAATCGAATCGAATTTGTTGAATAAGTAGTATTAATGATAAGAATTCCAATATTCTTAAAGAAATGGAAATTGAAGGTTAAGGTATAATCTTCTCTGCAAAAGAAAGATAAACATAACAAATCAAAGTATTTTGGCCCTTTCTTTTATAACAAAGCAGTCCAGAAGTCAATTGATTAGAAAAATTCTGATAACTTGTTGATTTACCTGGTATCTAAATATAGGATTTGTTTATAAGCTTATTTAGATAGGTCGAAAATTTATGACGTTTAAAAATGTATAGATCCAATGTCACATTCCGTAAAGATTTATGATACATGTATAGGATGTACTCAATGTGTCCGAGCCTGCCCCACCGATGTATTAGAAATGATACCTTGGGACGGATGTAAAGCTAAACTAATTGCTTCGGCTCCAAGAACGGAAGACTGCGTTAGTTGTAAAAGATGTGAATCCGCCTGTCCAACGGATTGATTGAGTGTTCGGGTTGATTTAGGGGCTGAAACAACTCGCAGTACAGTATGGGTCTAGCTTATTGATACGTTCCAATAAACTATACTTGATTCAGTAGAATTTTATCTAAGAATCAAAAAATCACGCTCTGTAGGATTTGAACCTACGACATTGGGTTTTGGAGACCCACGTTCTACCGAACTGAACTAAGAGCGCTTTCTTATCACAGTAGATACGACTGTAAAGAAAAAGGATTGATTCTTTTTGTACCCCCACTTGCATGTAGAATAGTATCATAAAATTTAAATATGTCTGTCCAAGGGGATTTGAACCCATGAAATTGGGTACCCAAAACTAAGGCGCTACCAAGCTGCGCTACATCCCTTTCAATAGGTCTACAGTGTCATTGTAGAGAATCCCAGCCCTGTTTTCCGCCACATCGTTATTTCCTCCATCAATATAAACTTGCCATTTTATCTTTTTGATTTTGTCTTTATTGATTTATATACTCATCATCCCGCCGCTCCTACCAACGCTTACTTACTTATGAGCAAAACGGGTTCTAAATAATCAGCCCTTTGAATAAAATAAGCGAGGCTTTCCCGATAGAAAGATTTGCATGAGACAGAGATCCCAATTCCGTGTATCCGGTTAAGCAAGCCCTGCCCGCCAGTTTCAGAAAAATGAGGAACGATATGCACCTCTAAGTTGATAAATAAACTTTCTTTGATGTATCCTCCAATCCAAAACTATTCTTCAAAAGCTTCAAGAATGAGTGATAAGAATAGACCTTTTCTCCAAGATCTAAAAGGATTGTTGCGGAGTATTTTTTCTTGAATTTTCTTTCAAAAATCTCTACTACCCACCACCAGAATTTTTCTCTATTTTTTTTTTAAAATCTTTTCTAACGTGAATATCTATATGTAAAAAAAATCTTGTTTCTAACGTAAATATCTATATATTCACGTATTTGTATTCACAAAAACCTTACAATCTTGACCATTGATTCTTTAATGAAAGTGTAATCTTCACGCTCGATCTATATCATATTTCAAAATGATCACACCATGAATACACCAAAATTACCATCATTAATCATATATAATCATGTTTTGTAAACCATATATAATCATCATTAAAGTAGCAAGTTAATTCATTAAAAGTATTACCCATCTTCATGAGTGACATAAAAATGTCTAGAAAGAAAGCAATAAGAAGCCAACCATCTCTGAGCATGCAGTAATGAAGGGCACTTACTATGGAATCAATCAGGAGAATGATATTAGCATAATGTAATGCAAGGCCAGAAGGTCCCAATCTTGATGATTTTTCCTTGGTTGCATCTTCATCATCATGGTCATGAACAGGAAATATAATAAATAAATAAATACAATGCAGAAGGATGGGGTTGGGGGTGGGGGGAGGGGGGTTGTATGGGACTGTTTGCATCTTATTTTCCATGACAAGAATATGATACTTGAACAGATTCACTTGAGGAACTGCATATGTAAACAGAATAAGGCCTCTAGTAGTTACTATGTTCAATTTAAAAAGAAATTATTGCAATGAAGATTGAGCTAATAATACCTTTGTTATCAAATACATTATTTATCTCACGATTCAAAAAGAGGACAATATCCACAAGCTTCTCCATTACCTGTATATGCCAGTTTCACTATATTTGTTAGGCAACATTCTACACTTATTGGATTAAAACAAAACAACTGATTTTTTTTTGTAGAGATGAAATATGGATAACTTTATGATTGTAGCTTGTCATCTATTTACCAATGATATGACTGCATAACATGCAGTAGTCTTTCTGTCCACCACAGGTGCATGTCTGAGTGTAAATGAGGTTTTAGGAGATGTGCACATATATGCTGGGTCAGTTCTCTTGAATTATTAACCCAGATTGGGATGATGCAGTAAACTAACGAAAAGATGAATAACAGGTATGCTGAGAATTTTTTATTTTCATTTTTCAAAAGGAAAAAGTAGACAGTGTAAAGAAAAATAGAACAAAAGAGGATGAGCTCCCTGGAGAAAGTAAAAAGATATATATAAACTATCGATGCAATCCCCTCGACTCTATTTGTGAGTCTATCAATCATGTTCCCAATAACATTAAATGCTACTTCTCAAAGAGATCCTAGGAAAATAACTTAATTTACAAAGTAACTTGATAAGCATTATATTGATGACTGAAAATAATGTTGATCATCTCCAGCAATCTCACACAACAAGTTGCACAAAAGATCAGAATTAGTCTTAACATAGCCACAAAAATTTATCGGCTTAAATTCTAGAACTGTGTTAGACAAGACATACTTGTAATCCTCCAGACTAGACAATGTCCTAAAACTTGTTTACCATGTGACTATGATGGAAAATATGGTTGTCCAAAAACCTTGCTTCTATCCAAAATCTAACTCAAGATTTAGGTCACCATGTAGTTTTTTCATCATAGTATTTTAGGACAAGGATTCAGGGAAGACGATTGGACGTACTTAGTTAACAAGGGCAAATTACCCCCATTCCTTTTGTTTCAAAATTTTGGTCATCCAATAAAGAGAAAGTTAGTCTTCATCATCACCAACTTGAACATCCGTCATTTAGGGTCATTAAAACTATATTCCTTCTTTATTTCGAGGTCTAGAGTGTGAGAATTTTCATTGTTATGTGTGTGAACTTTCTACATGTAAGTGTACCTTTTCCAGTGAGTAATAAAAGAAGTTATATTACTTTCTACTCACTCATATTGATAATTAGTCCTTCTATCATTCCCAATGTTTCTATAGCCAAATGGTTTGTATCATTCACTGATGATTGCACTCATGCTACTTGGCTTTTTTTTGCTTAAACATAAATATGATGTCAGTACTTTTCTCCCAAATTTTTACTTGAAAAACTGTTGCTTACTATCTTCATGCAGAATATTCAGTAAAAGAGCTTTGAAAGAGCATGATTATTACTCTTAAATCTTAGTAACTACTTGAATGGGACCAAGAGAAGAGCATAAACAACGTTCCTGCAGGCCTTCTGATTTCAGTCACTTTATTCCATTCTTACACATTTCCAGAAAAAGATCTTCATTCCACTAGAGAGGCAAGATATCATTTTTTTTTCTTTTTTTTTACGAAGAATCCTTTGGTTATGATTTGGGAGAAGAAAGTGGTGCAACGTGTCACATATCATCTCCACAATGTTCTAACATCTTTAACACATGTTTTCAGTAAGTCAATCCACCATAACTAAACAATTGTTGCAATAGTCTTTTACCAAAATGAACTTATTGAAATAAATGCATTTCATACAATCTGACATACTGGGCCTAGCTCTATATCAATCAAGAGAACTAGCAGTCTGATTATGTCCACAGAAATTATCTATTTCCAGCTCCTTGCACTTTAATGCCTACAAAGTTCTTTTCTTCTTTACATTCTAAATCTATTTAAATGCTGTGCTCGTTGTAGTATAGGAAATTGACATGTTCCCAGAATTTGTGGTTCTTTGAGGATCCATGAAGCCATCTCAAATATTGAGTACTATGGAAAATATTGCATCTTATTAATTATGGAAACCCCACTGATTAATCCCCCTGTTACATCCTTGATTAAATAAATCTCTGATTATGATTAGTCATAATCTATTGAATGATAAACATGGGCTAATATACCTAAGCTTGATCTTGCTTCTAACACTTGAGCACTCATACAATGAAGAAACTGTGTGCTATACAAAATGAAAGGCACAGCGTGACAATAACTTATTCTGCAATCAACTCTATGTTTAGGAGTTTAAGAATCTTTTGAATGTAACTTAAATGCTCGTAGTCATAATGATGGGAAAAGATAGGAATATGCAAGGAAGAGAAAGATCTTTAGCTTTGATATGAAACTAATTTTTACAGCAGTGATGGACTTCTGGGAGAGAGTATAGAAAGAAATAGGTTACAGAAAGCAATGGGAGAATATGGAAGACAGAGGCAAAACCTATTTCATAATTGTCAACAGAAAATGCTCCTTCCCCTCCCTTCTCCTCTCTTCGGGGCCCAAGGGAAAAAGGTATTTGTTGACCAGCCAAAATAGTGCAAAAAACTACCCAAATACAGTATGAAAGTACCTTTGTCAAAATTTTCATTCAAGGAAAGATACAGATCTGAGATAATCAAAGTAGAGGACAACATTGCTGAATGCCAGTAACTTTTCATTCAAATTGTTCCTTTTATTTTTGTGAGATCATAAGAATAGATAAAATATGTAACTATAATTTACTTTAAACATTTCTCAAAAAGGTGAAAAGCATAATTCATCAATTTTAGTCCCTTAATTTTCAAGCCTTGACCATTTTGGTCATTCACAATTACTTGTAACTATTTAGATCCCTTATCTATTTTTATTTTAAACTATTCCTAGAAACACTAGAATCCAGCTCAGATTTTCCTTGGACATGCAAGTGAGGAAACTTTGGTGGAGGAAAAATAAGTAAAATATAACAAATACCCCATAAAACACTGAAATCCAACTAAATTTTTATGTGACTTAGCCAGAAAATACCAGATTAGAGGTATATCTGTTATGAACTACCTATTTTGCCTCTAAAAACAACACCACGGGATATAATGTAATGTTATATGCATAGTTTCCACTGGATTCCAACACTTTTTGTGTCAAAAGGACCAAAATAGTAAATGAAATTGTTAAGGCATCTAAATTCTAAAAAATTGTAAAGGACAAAAGCTTTATAAAAGGGACTAAAATGGTCCATTATCCAATTAAAAAATATGATTAAACAAAACATATTTTTTAATTAGAGAAATCAAAGACTAACCAAAGTTTAAAAGTAAATCGGAGGTTGATGTGGCCTGACTCTAGCTACTCTAATTCCCTTTCCTTTGTTCCTTCTTTCTCCTGGGATATGTTTTTCTTGAAGATGCTTCATTGTTCTTGATGTATTCTTTCTTGGAGATATCGCGTTGTTCTTGGTGTGTGTTTCCTCTCGGGTTCTCTCTCTGGTTCTTGGTGTATTTTTCGTTATCCTCTCTCTCTCCTCTTAGAGAGGTATTTATCTACCATTGCCTACAAGATGTGGGCTTTGTGTGTTATGAGCATTTTTAGATATTTTATGTTGCGATGATATATTGATTAGATATGGTGGTACGTTGTATGTGAGTTGTTCATGATATTTTATGATGCGGGGGTATATTTGTACATATACCATAAGCTTTTTTTTAGGGTTCGGGATGCTTAAAATGGATATTATTGAAGGTGTGAGGGTGCGGTTTGGTTATGATGGGTGGGATCGAATGTTATTGACCACATGGGAAAGAACAAGGAGAAAACGGAAAAGAAAGGGGGTTTCGAGTGAACGAATGATGGAGAGAAATAAACAACGGGGGTTTCGGGTGAGGGAGATGGTTGTGGCACGGTTTTGAGGATTGTGGGTGTTGGGAACGACTCGTTGTTTTGGGAAATTTGGGTATCGGGTTGTAATGATGGCGTTTGGTGTGTGCGTGGCTGTGAAAAGACGCGTCTGACGCTTCGGTAGATGGGATGGTGCGTGGCGACCGTTCGACTAGTGATGTGTGGACAGCGTGTGCGCGTGTGGACTTGAAAATGTATGTACTGCAGTTTCGCGAGAATTTTGGGGTCCGGTGTGGTGCCTTCTTTCAAAAATGTATAAGAGAGAGAGAGGGGGGAATATGGGGAGAGACGTTTGAATTTTCATTCTTTTCTTGTGTTTATCTTTGTGCTCTCTGAGAAAGTTCGTCTGTCATTGCGGGTGTAAGGTGTGCTTAAGTTTCTTCGTGTGCAGTCGTTTGTGGTGGTGTTCACATATTGTGTTTGGAGTGACGGAAAAGGATGATTGTAGTGGTGTTAAGTTGTCAGGTTAGTATTTTGTTTATTGTATTATTGGTGCTCGTTTTAATGCGCAAATGTGGGTGAATCTTACTGCTTTTATGGTGGGCATGCCAGTGATGTCTGTGTGTTTATGGTTTTGTGATGGGTAGTGACCGATGTTGGATGTCGATTTAATTGGTGTATTATGTTTTGGTGTTGTGTCTGCAGTGTTTGTGTGCTATTGCTTTTGAGTGATTGTGCTTGGACTGTCTGTGCTAAACATGGCTCTTTAATGAATTTCAGGTACTTGTTGTTCTGTTGCTTTGCATTTTCTGGGTTAGGGCTTGGGAAAATGAGGGAAAGAAGATAAATAATTTCCTGGTTTTAGGGGGAAGAAAAGAAAAAGAAAAGAAAGAAGAAACAGAAGGAAAGAAGAAAGAAAAAGAAAAAAGGGGGTAAAATGAGTTCTTCTGACAAGACGGTTCTGGCTAGTGGGCAAGAGGGTTTGTCTTATAGTTCTGAAAGGTTTGAAAGGTCTGTGGGATTTGAAGAATTAGTGGAATGGATGGGTCCTGTGGGTTCGTCTGGGGATCGGGACCCTAGTGTGTTATATAGGATGGATGGGGAGGACTTCTATTTCCCTCTCCAGGACGAGAAAGATGTAAGTTCTGGGATGGCCTACCGGAGGCCAATAGATGAAGTGGGACCGGTAAGGAAAGAACCAAAAACGAAAGGGTGCGAGGAAAAAGATAACCCTCAAGTTCCTCAGTATAAGACGACTGTATCCGAATATAAAAACTTGGAGGGCATTCGGGAATATTATCATTTTCCCATAACTTATAAGACTATATGCCCAGAGGAGTCTCAACAGATCCATATGCCACCTGCGGATTGTGTGACGACGTATGTGGCTCACCTTCGGGCAGGGTTACGCTTTCCGTTGCATCCTTTGTTTGTAGATATATGTAAGTACTATCGAGTGCAATTGGGGTAATTGATGCCGAACGTCATTCGGACTACTGTAGGGTTCTTGATGGCGTGTAGGGCCTTCGGGTGTGAATGTCAGCTAGAGTTACGGCGAAGGCTTTATTATTTGTGTCAAAAGTGTACAACGCCGAAAGGTCATAGATTTTTTTATATAGATCGACGTAGCTCTCGGCCGTTGATTTTGGGACCGTCTAGTATTTATTCATGGAAGAATGAATGTTTCTATGTAAGGCATCATAGTTTCGGTAATAATGGACTTTTGTTGCCTTGGAATGACCGTAAGAGTTTGAGTAATGATGTGCCGGAGGGGTATGGGCGGGACTGTCATGATGCTGAAATTTTGTCGAAGTATCAGTTTGAGCTATTTGTGGGAGAGGATTGGTCGGAGACGCTGATGAAGTATGCGGGTTTGGAATTTGACTCCAGACTGGACATCCAGAAATTATGTGGGTGGAATGGAGGGTGCGGGAATAGGGGGGGTTATATTATCGTTGTGTGTTTTTTTAAGTTTATTTGCCGAAAGCTGATGTTTTGAATTGTTTGATTTTGTTGTTTTCAGGGAAAAACTTGGTGATAGAAATGGTCCAGAACAACCCTGATAAGCGAAAAAAGAAGACTACCGGTAAACTTAAAATTTTTTCGGTTATGCCTAACAAAGGGAGCTTTACCTTTATTACCGGAACTCATAGATATTATTGTCCAGGGATGTTCCGGGATGCTGAAAAGAAGGAGGGGGGGGGGGGGTTGTGGACAAGGTGGTTAGGGGAGAGGGGGTGGTAATTAGGGACAAAAAGAAGAAGAAGGAAGTGCACTCCCCGGTAGGTAGGAAGGAGGTCGTAAAGGAAACGGGGAAGGGGAAGAGGAAGGAGAAAGAGGTGGTGGTGGAGGTTTGAGCTGATGTGTCTCCGCCGAAGAAGCGGTTGAGGGTTGAGGGTAGGGTTGAGCGTGAGGTTGGGGGGGTTAGGTGGAGTGGGGAAAGGGAGATATGTCCCTGCTTGGGACATACCATCGAACCTGACGATGGGGGGGGGGGTCCGGGGGTTGCAATGACCTTTTTTCAGCATTGTTTTCCCCCGGGTATGAAGGAGGTTGTGAAGCAAGTGCCTACGGAGGTGCTTATTGGGCAAATGTATCAGCAGAAGTTTGAGGCAAGTTTGTTGGTTAGCTTAAGGGGGGAAAATAGTAACACATTTGTCTTAAATGTACTTACTTGTTATCTGTTTGGGTTGTTCCTATGCAGGCAATGCTTTCGAAGGTTGAGCTTTTGGACCGCTTCCGGCTGACTCATTATAATTATGAGAGTTTGGAAGCGGAAAATGACTTGGCTTGGAAGGTGAGGGAAGCTGCTTTGGTGGCCAAGGATACCGCCGAAAGCAAGGTGCGGGAGCTAGAAGAAATGCTGCGGAAGCAGTGAGGAATGGGAGGAGGTGCGGCTGGAAGTGTTGAGGGAAAAGCTGAAGGTGGGGGAGCTGGAGCTGGCAAGAAGGAAATGGGAAGAGGAGGATGTGAGGTTATGGGACCGCTATGAAACTCCGGAGGGTCTAATCAATGCTGAAACAGAGAAAGCAGTTGTAACTCCGTTCTTTAAGGATGAAGGTTGTTACAGGTTGTTTTCTCGAGTGGTGGCTCCCGTGGCTGGTGATACTCTGGCTGTGCTGAGGGATCACATTCAACAGATCGATCCTTCGTTTGAACTACCATGACAGTTTCAAGGTTTGTTGGCATCGTCAGAGGGGAATGTGTATCCTTGGGAAGGAGGACCTTTCGACTTTGACGAGTTAGTTGCTGAAATCGGTAGTAGGGGGGAGGATTCGGGGGAGGGGTAGAGGTAGGAGAGAATGCCCCGGTGGAGGGGGTGGTAGCGGGTGGGGAGGAGGGTGAAGCTGTTATTTTGGGGGACGAATCAATAAACGTGTAATTTGTATATATTGTAAAGTTTGTGGAAGAAAACATCAATATACGTTGTTACTTTCGGCTAATGATGAGTATGTGGTGGAATTGGTTTTATGTTGACTAATATTTTAAATGTGTAATTTCTGAAAATAATAACTAAATTTAGCATGTGTTTTAAGGGATTCTGTTGATATTATTGAAGCATATTTGGTGGAATCGGGATTGCTGAACTTGACATGTGATTATTCAATGCTACGGGAAATGGGCATGAATTAAAGTACAAGTGTAATTGCCGATTCTTCAGTTAGGTTCGTTGTTTCGTCCGGGAAAGATGCGGGTGCTACGGATAAAACTTGCAGAGGTTGGCGGCGTTCCATGTTCGGGTGAGAATGTTGCCTTTGTGGTCTTTCAAACGGAAACTTCCATTTGAATTTACTTTAGTAATGATGTAAGGTCCTTCCCAGTTAGCGTCTAGCTTTCGGGTTGGCTCTTGATGGCTGATGGAATTTTTTCGAAGGACGAGATCACCTATAGTTAGATCATGAGGTCGCATCCGGGAATTTTTATGTTTGGCTAGGGACTGTTTGTAAATATATTCTCGAATGGCTGTGTTGGATCGAATATGATCAAGTAATGCCAAATTTTCTGTGATTTTAAGGTCGTTCCAGTCGATGGAAAAGTTATCCACTCGGGGGGATGGGGATCCAATTTCTACTAGGAGTAATACTTCGATACCGAAACATAGAGAGAATGGGCTTTCTAGGGTGCGAGAGTGGGATGTTGTTCGGTATAACCACAATACGTTTGGCAATTCGTCAATCCATTTTGTCTTGGCTGAATCCAACCATTTTTTTAAACCTTGTACGATAGTTTGATTAGTAACTTATGTTTGGCCGTTTGTCTGTGGATATCCAACAGACGTGAAGTGGTGGTCTATGTGCAACTCTTGACAAAAGTTTTGGAATTCTTGCACTTCGAACTGTTTTCCGTTGTCGGTAATGAGGATACGGGGTATTCTGAACCGTGTGATGATGTCATTCTAGAAAAAATCTTTGATAACCTGCGCTGTGATGGAGGCTACGGGTTTTGCTTCTACCCACTTGGTGAAGTGATCGATGGCGACGATAAGAAATTCTTTGTTGCCCTTGGCTTTCGGGAAATGGCCTACAATATCCATTCCCCACTGGTAAAAAGGAATTGGATTGCTAATAGAGTGGAACTCCACAGTGGACATGTGATGTATGTTGGCGTGTAATTGACATTCTGAACAGTGTTGTATTAGTGTTGTAGCGTCGGTTTCTATAGTGGGCCAAAAATATCCTATAGGCATGACCTTGCGGGCTAGGCTTCGTGCGCCAATGTGAGATCCGCATATGCCTTCGTGGATTTCTCGCAAAATGTAATTTCCTTCGGTTTCAAGTACACATTTGAGGAGAGGCCATGAGTAATGTCGTCGATACAATTGATCATTTAGGAGGACATATCGCACTGTAGACTTTTTGAGTTGTTGTGCTTGGATTTTGTCAGCTGGACTTGTGTTATTGGTGATGTATTGTATAATAGGTGTCATCCATGATGGTTCTTGGGAAACAGTCAAGATTGGGATGCCGTCGATGGATTTTTGCATGAGGGACTCTATCCATGTTCCGTCTAAGGTATCGCCGGTGTGTAATTTGGATAAGGCATCGGCTTCAATGTTTGCTTTTCGGGTTATGTGTTCAATTTTTAAAATCTGAAAATGCTTGAAGAAAACGGATACCAACTGTAAATATTTTTGCATGTTATCTTCTTTTGCTTCGAATTCTCTGTTGACTTGTCTGGCAACGACTTGAGAATCTATAAGTATTCGGAGGTTTCGGATATGTAAATTACGGGCGATTCATAATCCCCTAAGTACGGCTTCGTATTCAGATTCGTTGTTGCTGATGGGGAATGTGTATTTTAAGGCGTAAAATAGTTTGGAGCCTTCGGGTGATGTTATGGCGATACCGGCGCCTCGATTGGTTTCAGCTGCGGAACTGTCTACGTGGATGGTGTAACAATCGGTCGGGATGCTATTTTCCTATAGATTTTGGGTGGATGGGGGGAGTAAGTCGATGCACTCTACGATGAAGTCGGATAGTGCGTTGACATTTATATATCTTTTGTGAGTGTACTCGATATCATATTCGCAAAGTTCTATAGCCCATCGCATAATGCGGCCGGTAATGTCGGCTTTGTGCAATGACTGGCGAACAGGGACTTGTGTGTGCATGCAGATATAGTGGGTTTGGAAGTAATGTCAAAGTTTCCATGTTGCCATTATTAGGGCAAAGATATGCTTTTCCAAAGGTGAGTATCGAGTTTCGGCAGGTTGTAGGACATGACTGTTGTAATAGATGGGGTGGAAAGCCTTCTCGTGTTCGGCGCAGAGGACGGCGCTGATAGCTAAAGGTGAAATGGATACGTAAAGGTGGAGAGTTTCATTGGGTTTCGGGGGGGACTAGGATAGGTGGATTTTGTAAGTATTATTTTATGTCTTTGAAGGCTTTCTCGCATTCGGGAGTCCATTTGAAATGTTTGCGTTTGCGGAGGAGTGAAAAGAACATGAGAGATTTTTCTCCTGATTTTGAAAGGAAACGGTTGATAGCCGCGATCCTTCCGCTGAGCCGTTGTACTTCTTTAATATTTCTTGGAGATTTGAGGTTTTGTATTGCTGTAATTTTGGATGAGTTTATTTCTAAACCGCGTTGGGCAATCATGAAACCTAAGAATTTTCCTATGCTTACTCCGAATGTGCATTTTTCGGGGGTTGAGCTTTAGACCGAAGTCTTGTATGGTTTGGAATGTTTCCCGAAGGTCTTGGGTTATATCTAATGTTGAGAGGGTCTTGACTAATATATCATCGATATATGCTTCGACGTTCTTGCCGATTTGCGAACTGAACATTCGGTTGATCATGTCTTGAAAATCTGCTCCGACGTTTTTTAATCCGAAAGGCATACGTTTGTAACAGAAAAGTCCTTTTGGTGTGACGAAAGCGGTTTTCTTCGTCTTCTTCTGCCATTAGGATTTGATGGTAGCCTTTGTGAGCGTCTAGGAATGATAACAAGCTATAACCTGTTGTGGCGTCAACGAGTAGGTCCGTGCGAGGGAGGGGGGTATGGCTTCTTTGGGATGACCTTGTTAAGGGAAGTAAAGTCGATACAAACTCGCCATTTTCTACCTGATTTTGGTACGACTACTGGGTTGGCTAACCACTAGGGGAATTGGACTCTACAGATGATGTTGGCTTGAAGCAGGTCTGATATTTCTTTGCGAATGATGTTTTATTTTTTGGGATTGAAAGAGCGGCATTTTTGTGTGATGGGTTTTGCGGATGGGGGAATTCCTAGCTTATGTTCCATGAAGGAGCGTGGGATGAGTCCTAGGTCTGTGGGTGTCCAAGCGAAAATATGGGAAATTCTGCCGCAAGTTCTAAATTTGTCGTTGTAATTGATTTGAGAGATAAGCGCCTATTCTGATTTGGCATTCTGGATGTGTGGCATCGATGCTGAGGGTTTCGAAGTGATCGATGTGGACCAGGTTGCGGTCAGGTTCATCAGAAGAATCAGCCAAAACCTTGGGTGGTGTATTCTTTGTGAGGTTGCAGGTTTGTTGGATTGGTTCGTCTCCGGAAATGATCCAGGGTCCGGAGGGTAACGACATGATCATATCGTTGCAGAATGTGCGAATTTGTGCCTGCATTGTGTTCAAGGCTGGGTAGACCAAGAATGATGTTATAAGGTGCTGGTGAATCTACAATGACGAAAGTGGTTATGTGATGTTGGAGGTATGAAGGTGGTCCCCATTGGAGTAATAACTTAGCGATGCCGTGAGGGTGGGTGGTGGTGCCGGAAAAGTCAATTATTGATGTAGAATATGGTTGTATGAGGTTGTCATTTAGGTGCATTTTTCTCCAAGTTTCGTAGTACATGATGTTGGCAGAACTACCCGTGTCTACTAATATGCGTCGGACGAAAAATGACTGGATGTGTAAAGAAATTATTAGTGGGGTATTGGTGTTTTGACCGGGTTCGGCATATTTGATGCGTTTTTGTGGGGGTTTTCCGGATTGGTGGTTATTATCGTCTATGAGGTTAATAATATGGGGAGGGATGTGTTGGTATGTGGGAGATTGTCGGGAGTTGGCGTGGTTGTGTTTGGCATTCGGA
>JAPHNG010000570.1:0-36525 GCA_027405835.1 Asclepias syriaca
CATTTTGAAACAACTGCATATCAACATTCCTTTGGTCGAAGCCGTAGAACCAATGCCCAACTACGCCAAATTCATGAAAGATATTCTTACAAAGAAAAGAAGGTTGGGTGAATATGAAATTGTTGTACTAACCAAAGAATGTAGTTTCTTTTTGCAGGACAAGCTACCCCCCAAAATGAAAGATCCAGGGAGCTTTAACATTCCTTGTTCTATTGGAGACTCCTATTGTGGCATGGCATTATGCGATCTTGGCGCCAGCATCAACCTAATGCCCATGTCAGTCTTTAAACAGTTAGACATTGGTGAGGTAAGGCCTACGGCAGTAACGTTGCAACTAGCGGACAGGTCTATAGCCCATCCAGATGGGAAAATTGAGGATGTCCTGGTAAGAGTGGATAGATTTATTTTTTCAGCTGACTTTATTGTTTTGGATTATGAAGCAGATAGAGAAGTTCCAATTATTTTGGGAAGACCTTTCCTTGCTACGGGAAGGACTCTCATTGATGTTCAAAAAGGGGAACTTACCATGAGGTTTCAAGATGATAGAGTCACGTTTAATGTATTTAAGGCCATGAAATTCATGATGAAGGTGAGGATTGTTTTCACATATCTATGATACGCGAAAATCGTATCACATTTTTAGCATGTTTTTATGTATGTTTTAATGTGAAATTGAGAGTAAATTGACATTAATTGTTTACTATTTACTTGATTTCACGGTTTTTATGATTTTGGAAGTGTCAGGTGAAAAGTAGACGAAAACAGCAAATTCTGGGGCAAAAACGCAATTTTTGGAAATGTTGACCCGGTCAAAGGTCCGGGACGGGCGTCCCGACCCGGTCAAACCGCCAGGACGGGCGTCCTGAACCGGGACGGGCGTCCCGAACCTGGTCAACGAATCAGGACGGGCGTCCCGAGCCGCCAGAAGCTGTCCCACATCGAATTTTTCAGAATTTTTCACTCCGGGAAGCTGCTATAAATACCCCAGGCCTCCAGCAGTTGAATTCATCCCTCTCCACTCGATCTGAGTCATTAAGTGGTTTCCAGTGTACAATTCTCTAGTACACAACTCACTCAGAGACTCGGATCTCAGTTTTCTTTCTTATTAGTGTTTGTTTTTAGTTTCTGAGAAATAGTCTCAGATCTTAGGCTTCTATAGATAGGTTCGTTTCTGGTATTCCTAGAATACCCGGGATTTCGTTAGGAGATCCTAAGAGGGCTCGAGGCGTTCGAAGAGTCAGTCCACAGGGCTGGGCTTAAGCCGGGTTGTTAAGTAAAGCCCAGCTACTAGGCTGAGGAAGCGTCCTCCGAAGGTTCTGACGAGCAGAGTCGGGTCAAGCAATACGGCATATACAGCAGTACGCTCCATCGGCGAGACTTCGTAAAGGGTGAATTCTTTATGGCATCGGTCCCCCTGTCCCTCTCTTATATGTTGTTATTGTATTTGCCCAAATACTGATTTGAATACCAGATTATGTTTTTATGAATATTTGTGATATATGTTGAAGTTATTATGTTTTTCTAGAAATGGCCACCTGCTTAAATATCCATTATGTCTGCATGTCTATTGCCGTTCTTTTAAACTGAAATTAGGGTTATAGACAATTCCTAACCACGGTCTATTCATAACCTGTTTAGTTTAACAGACATCAATTAGTATTGGTGTCTGCCATACTAGATAAAATAATCTGCGGAACACCCTGTTGGTTGAAAGTAGTCTAGGTAGGCTGAGTTGAGGATTATGCCGGCGGTTATGAGACGAGCAGTATGATCCCCAAAGTGACATAGGGCGGTCATTGCTGACTTTAGTCCGAGCCGTGAGTAGGGCCGTTACCCTTAACGATGGGGCGGTAGCGTAGAAACTCAGATGTGGTAACCTTTAGACACAGAACATAGTTGCAATCCAGGCCAAGACATGTCTAAAATACTCGAATATAGGTCAATCAATGTATAGTAACAGTATAACATAGAATCAGAACTCATCTTTAAAACACTTTTAGGATTAATTGGACTTGAACCTAGTGGAGAATGGATCACCCTCTCATCAAAGTATTTGATGAAGATTGCATAACTGGATCATAAGATAGGAGTTAGGATAAAAGGCTAGTTACTACTAAGCCGTTGCCACTTCCCTGGGAGTACGATAATTATTTAATAAAATCGTAGATACTTTCCAATAGACTAGCTACACGATAGGTACTCTGCCTTAGGTTCTGGCTGATTAAGTGACACCATAGACTAAATGTGACAATTAGTTAATTCACAGTCCTTAATTATTCATAATCAACATAGGGTAAAATAACACCTATTTAGCACGTCGGTCGGAAACCCCATCAATCTACCATTGATTCTTTGACAAAGGAAGATGAAGAGAGGAAGAAATATGGAGATGATGCATTGGAAAGAGTGTTCATGGAGGAAACGTTGCACGATGATGGCAATGAGGAGGAAGAAGAATATACAGCGTGGTTAGAAGCAAATTCTCATGGTTTCAAATTTAGCGCGCAATTTGAATCCTTAGACTTGTCTTCTCGGGAGATCAAAGTAACAAAACCTTCTGTGGAAGAACCACCTGAGCTGGAACTGGAGTCATTACTGTAACATTTGAAGTACGAATTTCTGGGAGTAGACTCAACTCTGCCTGTGATTATTTCAGCATTGTTGGATGCTGAACAAAAAGAAAAATTGCTTGGAGTTCTAAAGCAGCATAAGAGAGCTATGGACTGGACCATAGCTGACATAAAATGTATAAGTCCAACCTTATGCATGCATAAAATTATTTTGGAAGAAAATTCCAAAAATTCAATTGAGGGGCAAAGAAGATTGAACCCTGATATGCATAAATCATATCACATTTTCAGCATGTTTTTAGGCATAAATTATGGTGAAATTGAGGGTAAATCGGTCTTAATTGTTTGTTATTAACTCAATTTCACAGCTTTTGTGATTTTAGAAGTGTTAGGTGAAAAGTAGAAGAAAATGGCAAATTTCGGGGCAAAAACACAATTTTTCAGAAGTTCAGACGTCGGGGAGGGCGTCCCGAATCAGGATGGGCGTCCTGACCCGGTCAACAGGTCGGGACGGGCGTCCCAATCCAGAACGGGCATCCTGAACCAGAATTCAGAGTCCCACATCAAATTTCTGAAGAAAAATCACTCCAGAAAGCTACTATAAATACCCCAGGCCTTCCTCAGTTGAAATCATCCCTCTCCACTCGATCTGAGTCATTTAGTGACTTCGATTGTACATTTTTCTCGAGTACATAAGTCACTTAGAGACTCGGGTTCAGTAAAAGTTTATTTTTCTTAGATAGTATTTCGTTTTCTTTGTTTCTGAGAATTAGTCTCAGATCCTAGGCTTCGATAGATAGGTTCATTTATGGTATTCATAGAATACCCAGGATTTCGTTAGGAGATCCTAAGAGGGCTCTAGGCGTTCGAAGAGTCAGTCCACAAGGCTGGGCTTAAGCTGGGTATTAAGGTAAAGTCCAGCTACTAGGCTGAGGAAGCGTCCTCTGAAGGTTCTGGCGAGTAGAGACAGGTCAAGCAGTACGACATATACAAGCACTTGCTCCATCGGCGAGACTAAGTAAAGGGTGATTTCTTTATGCCATCAATCCCCTTGTCCCTCTCTTTATATGTTTGTATTGTGTTTGTCCAAAGATTGATTATGAATATTAGATTATGATTTTTATGAGTATCTATTATATGTGTTGAAGTTTTTATGATTTTCCGGAGATGGCCACCCGCTTAATATTCATTATGTCTGCATGTCTAATGTAGTTTCTTTTAAACTAAAGTTAGGGTTATAGACAATTCCTAACCACGGTCTATTCATAACCTGTTTAGTTTAACAGGCATCAATTAGTATTGGTGTATGCCATATTAGATAAAATAACCTACAGAACACCCTGTTTGTTAAAGTAGTCTAAGTAGGCTGAGTTGAGCGTTTATGCCGGCGTTAGGGCGAGCGGCATGATCCCCGAAGTGACATAGGGCTTTCATGGATGCCTTTAGCTCGAACCGTGAGTAGGGCCGTCATTAAGGTAGGGCGGTTTATTAGTTGACTCAGATGTGGTACATCTTTAGACTCAGAACATAGTTGCAATCCAGGCCAAGACATGTCTAAAACACTCGAAAATAGGTCAATCAACATGTAGGAACAATATAACATAGAATCAGGACATTATCTATAAAACACTTTTAGGCTTAACTAGACTTAAACCTAGTGGAGAATGGATCACCCTCTCATCAAAGTTATTGATGAAGATTGCATAACTGGATCATAAGATAAGAGTTAGGGTAAAAGGCTAGTTACTACTAAGCCGTTACCACTTCCCTGGGAGTACGATATTTAACTTAATAAAATCGTAGATACTTTCCAACAGACTAGCTACACGATAGGTACTCTGCCTTAGGTTCTGACTGATTAAGTGACACCATAGAGACTAAATGTGACAATTAGTCAATCTCAGTCCTTAATTACTCATAATCAACATAGGGTAAAATAACACCTATTTAGCATATCAGTCGGAGGTCCATCAAATTACTTGGCAGCTCGGACTCTCCCTATTGATATCACTGCTCAACAAAGAAGAAAATTCTTTGCTGGCCTGAAATATTACTATTGGGAAGATCCTTTTCTATTTCGAATATGTGCAGATCAGATGATCAGGAGATGTGTCTCTGAAGAAGAAGGTTTCCGAATTCTGGAACATTGTCACTGCGGACCAGCAAGCGGTCACTTAGCTGCAGCTAATACCGCCCGAAAAGTATTAGAAGCAAGCTTCTACTGGCCTACCATATTCAAAGATGCCGCAGCGTTCACAGGATCGTGCGATGCCTGTCAGAAAGCTGGAACCATATCTTCTCGAGACAGTCTACCCCAATAGGTAATCCAAAGTGTAGAGATATTTGACATATGGGGTATAGACTTTATGGGTCTGTTTCCTCCCTCTTTTGGTAAGAAGTACATTATAGTAGCCTTAGAATATTTTTCAAAATGGCTTGAGGCACAGGCCCTACCTACTAATGATGCTAGAGTGGTATGCAGATTCCTTAAGCACATTTTCGCCAGATTTGGATGTCCGAAAGCCCTAATCAGTGACCGAGGTACACACTTCTGCAACTCTCAATTGCAGAAGGTACTTCAGCAATACGGAGTTCAGCATCGTTTTTCCACAGCCTACCATCCTCAAACCAATGGGCAGGCTGAGGTAACCAATAGGGGAATAAAGAGAATCCTAGAAAAGACGGTGGGTGTTAACCGTAAGGATTAGGCCATAAAGCTGGATGATGCGTTGTGGGCCTTCGTACAGCATATAAGACCACTACAGGGTTCTCACCTTATCGACTAGTCTATGGAAAAGCATGCCACCTTCCGGTTGAACTAGAGCATAGAGCTTATTGGGCAGTACAAAAATGCAATCTCGATGATAACTTAACTAAGGAACACCAGATTCTTCAACTCAACGAATTGGATGAGTAGAGGCTCAAAGCTTATGAAAACTCACATCAGTTCAAGATGACAAGTAAACTCCGGCATGACAGGCGACTTAGAGCCCAGAAGAATTTTGAACCAGGAGATAAGGTATTGTTGTACAACTCACGATTCAAATTTTTCCCAGGAAAGCTGCGTAGCTATTGGTCAGGCACGTTCACCATCACGGAAGTATCACCTTTCGGAGCATGTGACATCATGGATTCTGACGGCACTATTCAAAAAGTGAACTTGTTCGAGCAGACTGTTGACTTCGCAGAATAAGGGAGTATCTCTTTCATTTTATTTCATGTTTTGTTGATTTGTCATTTCTTTCATTGCTCTATTTTCCTTCTTACCCGTAGTTAGTCGAATAAGTGTGGGGTAAGAATTCTTTGTTTTGTTTTTGTTTCTTGTTTTCAAATAAGTGTGGGGTAGTTTAACTATGCATGAACATTGAGGACAGTGTCAGACTTAAGTGTGGGGTAGCAGTGCACGGTGCACTGTAGTAGTTTGAAAATGTTTTGCATGATTTTGCTTGTTTTCCCTGTATTTTCACACCCTTCTAAAATTTTTCCAAATTTTCATTATTTCAGACTTCTAAATGCAGTATGATTGGTAAAACATTGCTTATGTCTATGATATGTGTGTAGAATGTTATGGTTAGTAGGAGACAATGTGATAACTATCTTGAACTTATTGATTAGGAATAGGGAATTCCTGATAATTGAGCACAACTTAGTCTGGATTAGAGACCTCAGCCAATCACCTCTTCAAAACTTAACTAGATAAGATTAGATCAGTTGAGGATGTATTGACAATTAGAATGACTAGATGAGACTCTGAGCTAAAAGTGAAAAGAAACAAAAGAGAGTTAATTAAATGGGATAGTTTGCCAGTGGCCTTTGCTACTCGAGCACCACTCCTTAGGGGTACTTAAAGCCTGATGCCCTAAGGTCGTGTAGGTCTGGGAGTCATCGGAGTGGGACTCGCTACATGGGTAGTTGAAGTTGACGTGTTCAAAGCAGACTCAAAATACCCTGAATCTATAAAAGAAAAAAAATCAATAAACGCTAAATCATTAAAAATCTGATCACCAAGGCTCAGAACTCAGAAAGTTATCTGTTGTTAGTATGTCTAGCGACGGGTCGAAGTGTTATCTAGTAGTAGTTAAGACGAGAGTTTATTATGTTGATATCTGGTCTAGACTAGTACACACACTACACATCAGGAAGACCTTGTGACTGAGAGAAGAGTTCAACCTAGTTGTTAAGATGTCAACTGCTTGATTATAACAATCTACTAAAGACATTTGAGACCTTGTCATAGCAACCTAACCAGTCAGACCTGTGTTGAGAATTGTCTGAATAATTTTTGGAATAAAAACATGACTAGGAAAGTTAAGTGACTGCACATATGATTTAGAATCACTAACTTCAGTTAGACTTTGCTTGAGGACAAGCAAAAAGCTAAGTGTGGGGTTATCTGATATGCATAAATCATATCAAATTTTCAGCATGTTTTTAGGCATAAATTAGGGTGAAATTGAGGGTAAATCGGTCTTAATTGTTTGTTATTAACTCAATTTCACAGTTTTTGTGATTTTGGAAGTGTCACGTGAAAAGTATAAGAAAATGGCAAATTTCAGGGCAAAAACATAATTTTTTAGAAGTTCAGACGTCGGGGAGGGCGTCCCGAATCAGGATGGGCGTTCTGACCTGGTCAACAGGCCAGGACGGGCGTCCAGGACTCGGGACGGCCGTCCTGACCTGGTCAACAGGCCGGGATGGGCGTCCCAATCTAGAACGGGCGTCTCGAACCAGAATTCAGAGTCCCACATCGAATTTCTGAAGAAAAATCACTCCAGAAAGCTACTATAAATACCCCAGGCCTTCCTCAGTTGAAATAATCCCTCTCCACTCGATCTGAGTCATTTAGTGACTTCTATTGTACATTTTTCTCGAGTACATAAGTCACTTAGAGACTCGGGTTCAGTAAAAGTTTATTTTTCTTAGATAGTGTTTCATTTTCTTTATTTCTGAGAATTAGTCTCAGATCCTAGGCTTCGATAAATAGGTTCGTTTCTAGTATTCATAGAATACACGGGATTTCGTTAGGAGATCCTAAGAGGGCTTTAGGCGTTCGGAGAGTCAATCCACAAGGCTGGGCTTAAGCTGGGTATTAAGGTAAAGTCCAGCTACTAGGCTGAGGAAACGTCCTCCGAAGGTTCTAGCGAGCAGAGTCGGGTCGTGCAGTACGACATATACAAGCAGTTGCTCCATCGGCGAGACTAAGTAAAGGGTGATTTCTTTATGCCATCAGTCCCCACGTCCCTCTCTTTATATGTTTGTATTGTGTTTGTCCAAAGATTGATTATGAATATTAGATTATGATTTTTATGAGTATCTATTATATGTGTTGAAGTTTTTATGATTTTCCGGAAATGGCCACCCGCTTAATATTCATTATGTCTGCATGTCTAATGTAGTTTCTTTTAAACTAAAGTTAGGGTTATAGACAATTCCTAACCACGGTCTATTCATAACCTGTTTAGTTTAACAGGCATCAATTAGTATTGGTGTCTGCCATATTAGATAAAATAACCTACAGAACACCATGTTTGTTAAAGTAATCTAAGTAGGCTGAGTTGAGCGTTTATGCCGGCGTTAGGGCGAGCGGCATGATCCCCGAAGTGACATAGGGCTTTCATGGATGCCTTTAGCTCGAACCGTGAGTAGGGCCGTCATTAAGGTAGGGCGGTTTATTAGTTGACTCAGATGTGGTACACCTTTAGACTCAGAACATAGTTGCAATCCAGGCCAAGACATGTCTAAAACACTCGAAAATAGGTCAATCAACATGTAGGAACAATATAACATAGAATCAGGACATTATCTATAAAATACTTTTAGGCTTAATTAGACTTAAACATAGTGGAGAATGGATCACCCTCTCATCAAAGTTATTGATGAAGATTGCATAACTGGATCATAAGATAAGAGTTAGGGTAAAAGGCTAGGTACTACTAAGCCGTTACCACTTCCCTGGGAGTACGATATTTAACTTAATAAAATCGTAGATACTTTCCAACAAACTTGCTACACGATAGGTACTCTCTGCCTTAGGTTCTGACTGATTAAGTGACACCATAGAGACTAAATGTGACAATTAGTCAATCTCAGTCCTTAATTACTCATAATCAACATAGGGTAAAACAACACCTATTTAGCATATCAGTCGGAGGTCCATCAAACCCTATTATGAAGGAAGTGGTAAAGGAGTAAATTATTAAGTGGTTTGATTTTGGCATAATTTATCCTATCTCTGATAGTTCTTGGGTAAGTCTTGTACAGTGTGTGCCCAAAAAAGGGGGAATTACAGTGGTGAAGAATGAAGATAATGAATTAATTCCCACCAGAACTATCACGGGATGGAGGATTTGCATTGACTATAAAAAGCTCAACAAAGCCACACGGAAAGACCACTTCCCACTGCCCTTCATTGACCAAATATTGGATAGGTTGGCTGGACGTGATTATTATTGTATTCTGGATGGTTATTCTGGTTACAACTAGATTGCCGTAGCACCAGGGGACCATGACAAAACAACTTTCACTTGTCCCTATGGTACATTTTCATTTAGAAGGATGCCGTTCGGATTATGCAATGCTCCAGCAACGTTCCAACGTTGTATGATGGCCATTTTCACAGATATGGTGGAGCAGTACTTAGAAGTTTTTATGGATGACTTCTCCATATTTGGGGACTCTTTCAATGAATGTTTAGAGAATTTGGCCAAAGTGCTTAAACGTTGTGAGGACACCAACTTAGTCCTCAATTGGGAAAAGTGTCACTTCATGGTTCGAGAAGGTATTGTATTGCGTCATCGGATTTCGAAGAAAGGCCTTGAAGTGGACCGAGCAAAGATAGAGGTGATCGAGAAATTACCGACCCCTACGACTGTGAAGCACATTAGAAGTTTTTTGGGGACATGCGGGCTTCTATCGAAGATTTATCAAAGATTTTTCAAAGGTATCCAAGCCCTTATGTAAGTTATCAGAAAAAGATAATGTGTTTTCTCTTGATGCAGCCTGTGCCGTAGCATTTGAGGAGCTTAAGCAGAAGCTAATTTTAGCCCCCATTATCATAGCAACCGACTGGAGTCTGCCATTTGAACTAATGTGTGATGCTAGTGACTATGCAGTTGGTGCGGTTTTGGGCAGCGGCGAAACAAAATGTTTTACTCCATCTATTACGCCAGCAAGACACTCACTGAGGCTCAGGTAAATTACACTGTTACGGAAAAAGAGTTGCTTGATGTTGTATTTGCCTTTGATAAATTCAGGTCCTATTTGGTGGGCACGAAAGTGATAGTCTACACCGATCATTCTGACATCAAATATTTAATTGCATTGAAGGACTCAAAACCAAGGCTCATTAGATGGATCCTACTCCTACAAGAATTTGATGTGGAAATCAAGGACAAGAAAGGAGTAGAAAATCAAGTAGCCGACCATCTATCTAGATTGGAACAACAAGAGGGATTTCAAATCCCCATTAATGAACATTTTCCAGATGAACAATTGCTGGAAATTCAAGAAGATATGAAAATGCCATGGTATGCTGACTTTGCTAACTATTTGGCCAGTGGTGAAATGCCGCCGGATTTCTCATACCAAGAAAGAAAGAAGTTCCTCCATGATGTGAAAAGTTATTTTTGGGAGGAACCCTTTTTGTTCAAACAATGTAAAGACCAAATGATTCGGAGGTGTGTAAACGACGATGAAATTGAGGATATCATGTTTCAGTGTCACAACTCACCTTGTGGAGGACATTTTGGAGGGTCAAGAACAGCAGCAAAGGTACTACAATCTGGTTTCTTTTGGCCTTCATTATTTAAAGATTGCTATGAGTTTGTGGCAAAGTGTGATCGCTGCCAAAGGGTAGGAAACATCTCACGGAGAAAAGAAATGCCTCTTACCAACATTTTAGAAGTTGAAATTTTTGTATGGGGTATTGACTTCATGGGACCTTCCCCCCCCCCCCCCCCTTCTTTAGGAAAATCGTATATTTTAATGGTAGTAGACTGATATGCGAAAATCGTATCACCTTTTTAACATGTTTTTATGTATGATTTCGGGTGAAATTGAGGGCAAATTGATCTTAATTGTTTCTTATTTACTCAATTTCACGGTTTTTATGATTTTGGAAGTGTCAGGTGAAAAAGTAGACGAAAACAGCAAATTTGGGCAAAAAAACGCAATTTTTGGAAATGTTGACTTGGTCAAAGGGTCAGGACGGGCGTCCCGACCAAGTCAAACCGTCGGGACGGGCGTCCCGACCTGGTCAACAGATCAGGACGGGTGTCCCAATCCGGGACGGGCGTCCCAAACCCCAGAACCAGTCCCACATCAAATTTTTGATGAAAAATCACCCCGGGAAGCTGCTATAAATACCCCAGGCCTCCAGCAGTTGAAATCATTCCTCTCCACTCGATCTGAGTTATTTAGAGGTTTCCAGTGTACACTTCTCGAGTACACAACTCACTCAGAGACTCGGATCTCAGTTTTCTTTCTTATTAGTGTTTTGTTTTAGTTTCTGAGAAATAGTCTCAGATCTTAGGTTTCTATAGATAGGTTCGTTTCTGGTATTCATAGAATACCCTGGATTTCGTTAGGAGATCCTAAGAGGGCTCTAGGCGTTCGAAAAGTCAGTCCACAGGGCTGGGCTTAAGTTGGGTATTAAGGTAAAGCCCAGTTACTAGGCTGAGGAAGCGTCCTCCGAAGGTTCTAGCGAGCAGAGTCAGGGCGAGCAATACGACATATACAGCAGTACGCTCCGTCGGTGAGACTACGTAAAGGGTGATTTCTTTATGGCATCAGTCCCCATGTCCCTCTCTTATATGTTGTTATTGTTTTGTTCTAAATACCTATTATGAATACGAGATTACGATTTTTTTATGAATAGTTGTTTTATATGTTGACGTTATTATATTTTCCGGAAATAGCCACCTGCTAAATATTCACTATGTCTGCATGTTTAATGTGCTCTTTTAAACTAAAGTTAGGGTTATAGACAATTCCTAACCAAGGTTTAATCATAACCTGTTTAGTTTAACAGGCATCAATTAGTATTGGTGTCTGCCATGCTAGATAAAATAACCTGCTGAACACCCTGCATGTTAAAGTAGTCTAGGTAGGGGCCGAGCTGAGTCCGATTATGCCGGCGGCTAGGGCAAGCGGTATGATCCCCGAAGTGACATAGGGCTTTCATGGATGCCTTCGTCCCGAACCGTGAGTAGGGCCGTCATTAAGGTAGGGCGGTTTATTAGAGACCTCGGATGTGGTACGCCTTTAGACACAGAACATAGTTGCAATCCAGGCTAAGATGCATCTAAAATACTCGAAGATAGGTCAATCAACATATAGGAACAGTATAACATAGAATCAGGACTCATCTATAAAACACTTCTAGGATTAATTAGACTTAAACCTAGTGGAGAATGAATCACCCTCTCATCAAAGTATTTGATGAAGATTGCATAACTGGATCATAAGATAGGAGTTAGGATAAAAGGCTAGTTACTACTAAGTCGTTGCCACTTCCCTGGGAGTACGATAATTAACTTAATAAAATCGTAGATACTTTCCAACATACTAGCTACACGATAGGTACTCTGCCTTAGGTTCTGGCTGATTAAGTGACACCATAGAGACTAAATGTGACAATTAGTCAATCACAGTCCTTAATTATTCATAATCAACATAGGGTAAAATAACACCTATTTAGCACGTCAACCGGAATCCCATCAGATTTTTGGCGTAGTTGCGGGGGAAATATCATAATGAATTTAGGATTAAAGGCCACAATTCTAGAGACTTATGATAGGTAATGGTAGTAACCTAGACCTTAGACCTACACTTATCTTATACTAGTTAGACAATCAATTTCCGAAATATAGGGTTATCATAACTAATTAATTTTACATAATATCTGAAATTAAGACACTTAGGATAATCAAATTTTAGAAAATTATTCTAAAACCATATTAAGGAAATTTACCCGCTTTCAACATAAAAAGAAAAAAAATGTTAAAAATTTAAAATCCCAAAAAGAATGTATCTTTCTTGCTCAACAGTGAGTTGTTCCTTTTCCCTATCTCTTGTTTTTTTTGTTTTCTTAGCTCTTTTTCGTGTTTTTCTTCCTTTATTTAATTTCGAAGAAATAAAAATGGAAATGAGGATAAAATATATTTTCTTCTGAGTTGTAAAATTTTGGCTTAGAGTTTTATTGGGAAGAAATTCCATTTTAGAATTTTCTTAGAGTCATGCCGGCCTTATTAGGATGAGTTATGAAATAGTTTTTCCTTAATAGCCGGACCTTTGAATGTTCTATTGAAAAAAGGAAGTTCCTTTTGTTTTGTTGATAATTGCATGAGAACTTTTAAACCAAAAGGAATTACTGCACCCATTATGGCATCACTTGATTGAAATCTGCTTTTTGAATAATATGTGATGTAATGATGTAGTACGAATTGTTTTAGGACAGAAACATGGTAAGAAAGTTCATGCATGATAAATTCCGATCTTATCTAGTCTTGTCTAAAAACAATAGGTGACATTGATCACTACGAGATATCTGTGTTCAATAAAACTAATCTTGAACCATACTTGATTAAGTTAAGTTTTATTGTTACTTGAATTTGATATAGAATGAAGAGATAAGAAAAAGGGTTGAAAATCTAGAAAGCAAACCATTTATCTAGATTAGAAAACCCCAAGTTAGAGGCTAGTGTAATACTGATAAATTTTTGGATGAAAACTTATCTGCATTGTTTGCTATGTATAATAATTCTCATCTGTGGTTTATTGCAAATTATCTAGTCACTGAATAAGTTCCAAGTGATATGACTTATCAGCAAAAGAAGAAATTCTTTGCTGATTTGAAATATTACTACTGAGCAGTTTCTCTTCTATTTCAAATTTTTGCAGATCAGTTGATCAGAAGATGTGTCTCAGAAGATGAAGGACACAATATTTTGGAGCATTGCCCTAAAAGAATCTACGGGAGACCAATTGATGGCTATCAACGCTGTCCAGAAAGTGTTGAAAGCAGGATCTTGTTGACCCACCATATTCAAGGACTTTTGTATCTCTGATACAGTCCTGCGATGCTTGCCAAATAACAGGTAACACATCTTCCAAAGATCATCTACCCCAGCGACGTACACAGAATGTTGCAACTGTTGATATCAGGGGTATTTTGAATCCTTTTCTCTTTCTTTCCTTTGAACATAATTACATCATAGTAGTCGTGGAATACTTTTCGAAAATAGCTTGAACCATAGGCATTACCTACTAATGATGTTAAAGTCATGTGCAGATTCTAGTTGTTTTTCAGATTCAGAGTGCCAATGTTTTAGGAAGAGATGTTCAGCCTGTGTATCAAATCTGTGAAGTCTGCTAAGTACCACACTTTAGCAGGGATTGCTATGGGAATGACTGACCATTCCAAAAGAGGTAGGAGTAGGTTACTGCAGAATGCTACTCCATTGGGAAATGCATACAATCCCAGCTAGAGAAATCATACGAGATTTAGCTGAGGAATAATTCGGAAGCTGGAAACTTTCAGAAGACACCACCACAGCAAAACCCCTACCCGCAGAATCAACAGATGAGATACTGGCAACAATTAAAGCCAGATCAGTGCAAGCAAGTGATTTACCAAGTGGTATCAAAGGGTCGAGGGATATAGAAGAATTTGGCGTTGTATCAGGAGCATAGCATTGGAGGAGCTTGCATTCCCTGCATACCAATCAGTTGTGAGAAACTTCCCCGAGGAAGTCTCAAATACTTGGGCCCAAATCTACACAACTGGAGCCTCCTACCACCACAGCTTCACCAAAACTTCAGGTATCTTTTCTTCCATTCGAGACTTGCATGCAATACCTTTACTAACATTGGCAGGAAGGCACACAAATCCCAAGAAGTCTCATTCCTAGACACGTTCCTCCTGGACACGTTGCTACAATTGTGAGAAATCTTACAACTGATTTGAGGAAACAGTCCGTGGGGATCGAGCCATTCATCAAATGAATAGGCCACTACCTGGAGCTCGACAATGAAGGATCGGAGGTGACGTCATCCGTTCCAATATCTAGAGCTTACAGAGTCAAGAGCGCCTCAGCAATAGCACATAGCTAAGGTGAAGAGCCAATTGATAGCCTAGAGAAAACCCTTCTGCTCGAGGCAAGAAGGGAGTTTTTCTAACCCTCATCTTCCTTTACTTTTATTTTCTTCATGTCGTGTTTTGTTATTTGTTATTTACTTCGTTACTTCATTTTCCTTCTTACCCTTAGTCAGTCAAATAAGTGTGGGGTAAGAAATTTCTGTTTTGTTTTTGTTTCTCCTTGTTTTCAAATAAGTGTGGGGTAGTTTAGCTATGCATGAACACTGAGGATAGTGTCATAATTAAGTGTGGGGTAGTAGTGCACGGTGCACTGTAGCAGTTTGCAAAATTTTTCGCATGATTTTGTTTGTTTTCCCCGTATTTTCACACCCTTCCAAAAAAATTCAAAATTTTTCCGTCTTTCAGACTTCTAAATGCAGTATGCTTGGTTAAACAATTGCTTACTTCTATGATATGTAGGTAGTATGTTATGGTTAGTAGGAGATAATTGATGACTACTGCTGAACTAATTGATTAGGAATAGGGAATTCCTGATAACTGAGCACAACTTTTTCTGGATTAGAGACCTCAGCCAATTGCCTGTTCGAGACTTAACTAGATAAAATTAGACCAGTTGTGCATATATTGGCAGTTAGAATGACTAGATGAGACTCTGAGCTAAAAGTGAAAAGAAAAAAAAGGAAGTTAATCAAATGAGGGTAGTTTGCCAGCGGCCTTCGCTACTCGAGCACCACTCCTTCGGGGAATTTAAAGCCTGATGCCCTAAGGTCGTGTAGATCTGGGAGTCATCAGAGTGGGACTCGCTACATGGGTAGTTGAAGTTGACGTGTCCTAAGCAGACTCAAAATACCCTGAATCTATAAAGAAAATAACTAAATGCTAAAACATTAAAAATCTGATCAATAAAGCTCAGAACTCAAAAAGTTGTCTACTGTTAATATGTCTAGCGATGGGTCGAAGTGTTATCTGGTAGTAGTTAAGACAAGAGTACATTGTGTTGACTATCTGGTCTAGACTAGTACACACACTACACATCAGGAAGACCCTGTGACTAAGAAAAAAAGTTCAACCTAGTTGTTGATTTGTTTTCTGCCAGATCATAACAAGCTACTAAAAACATCTGAGACCTTGTCATAGCAACCTAACCAACCAGACCTGTGTTAAGACTTGTCTGAAGAATTTTTGGAATAAAAACATGACTAGGAATTTAAGTGACTGCACTACGATTTAGAATCACTAACTTCATGTAGACTTTGCTTGAGGACAAGCAAAAAGCTAAGTGTGGGGTTATCTGATACGCGAAAATTGTATCACCTTTTTAGCATGTTTTTATGTATGATTTCGGGTGAAATTGAGGGCAAATTGATCTTAATTGTTTGTTATTTACTCAATTTCACGGTTTTTATGATTTTGGAAGTGTCAAGTGAAAAGTAGACGAAAACAGCAAATTTTGGGGCAAAAACGCAATATTTGGAAATGTTGACTTGGTCAAAGGGTCAGGACGGGCGTCCCGACCTGGTCAACAGATTAGGATGGGCGTCCCAATCCGGGACGGGCGTCCTGAACCCCCAGAACCAGTCCCACATCTAATTTTTGATGAAAAATCACCCCGGGAAGCTGCTATAAATACCCCAGGCCTCCAGCAGTTGAAATCATTCCTCTCCACTCGATCTGAGTCATTTAGTGGTTTCTAGTGTACACTTCTCGAGTACACAACTCACTCAGAGACTCGGATCTCAGTTTTCTTTCTTATTAGTGTTTTGTTTTAGTTTCTGAGAAATAGTCTCAGATCTTAGGTTTCTATAGATAGGTTCGTTTATGGTATTCATAGAATACCCAGGATTTCGTTAGGAGATCCTAAGAGGGCTCTAGGCGTTCGAAGAGTCAGTCCACAGGGCTGGGCTTAAGCTGGGTATTAAGGTAAAGCCCAGTTACTAGGCTGAGGATGCGTCCTCCAAAGGTTCTAGCGAGCAGAGTCAGGGCGAGCAATACGACATATACAGCAGTACGCTCCGTCGGCGAGACTATGTAAAGGGCTATTTCTTTATGGCATCAGTCCCCATGTCCCTCTCTTATATGTTGTTATTGTTTTGTCCTAAATACCTATTATGAATACAAGATTACGATTTTTTTATGAATAGTTGTTTTATATGTTGACGTTATTATATTTTCCGGAAATAGCCACCTGCTAAATATTCACTATGTCTGCATGTTTAATGTGCTCTTTTAAACTAAAGTTAGGGTTATAGACAATTCCTAACCAAGGTCTAATCATAACCTGTTTAGTTTAACATGCATCAATTAGTATTGGTGTCTGCCATGCTAGATAAAATAACATGTTGAACACCCTGCATGTTAAAGTAGTCTAGGTAGGGGCCGAGCTGAGTCCGATTATGCCGGCGGCTAGGGCAAGTTGTATGATCCCCGAAGTGACATAGGGCTTTCATGGATGCCTTCGTCCTGAACCGTGAGTAGGGCCGTCATTAAGGTAGGGCGGTTTATTAGAGACCTCGGATGTGGTACGCCTTTAGACATAGAACATAGTTGCAATCCAGGCTAAGATGCATCTAAAATACTCGAAGATAGGTCAATCAACATATAGGAATAGTATAACATAGAATCAGGACTCATCTATAAAACACTTCTAGGATTAATTAGACTTAAACCTAGTGGAGAATGAATCACCTTCTCATCAAAGTATTTGATGAAGATTGCATAACTGGATCATAAGATAGGAGTTAGGATAAAAGGCTAGTTACCACTAAGTCGTTGCCACTTCCCTGGGAGTACGATAATTAACTTAATAAAATTGTAGATACTTTCCAACATACTAGCTACACGATAGGTACTCTGCCTTAGGTTCTGGCTGATTAAGTGACACCATAGAGACTAAATGTGACAATTAGTCAATCACAGTCCTTAATTATTCATAATCAACATAGGGTAAAATAACACCTATTTAGCACGTCAACCGGAATCCCAACATAGACTATGTTTCAAAGTGGGTGGAAGCCGCAGCATTCCCCACCAATGATTCCAAAGTCGTGATGAATTTTCTAAGGAAAAATATTTTCACACGATTTGAAACTCCACGGGCGATTATTAGTGATGAAGGAACCCATTTCATTAATAGGTGGCTACGTGTCATGTTAGCTAAATATAATGTTCGTCACAAGATTGCTCTACCTTATCATCATCAAACCAACGGACAAGTAGAATTGTCCAACCGAATCATTAAAGGTATACTTGAGAAGGTGGTAAACCCTAATAGAAAAGATTGGTTAAAAACGTTAGATGATGCTTTATGGGCCTATCGAACAACTTTCAAAACTTCAATTGGAATGTCTCCTTATATACTTGTTTTTTGGAAAGCTTGTCATCTACCAGTAGAATTAGAGCACAAGGCATACTGGGCACTGCAACATCTTAATCTGGACATGAATGCTGCCAGAGACAAAAGAATGTTGCAGCTTTCGAAGTTGGATGAGCTGAGACTGTTTTCTTATGAAAATGCCAAATTGTACAAGGAAAAAACGAAGAGATGGCATGATCAACACATCCAACCAAGGAACTTTGAAATTGGACAACAAGTTCTGATATTTAATTCAAGATTAAAATTATTTCCAGATAAATTGAAATCGAGATGGACCAGGCCATACACAATTGAACAAATATATCCTTATGGAGTGGTCTTGGTCGCAGGCAAAAATGGGGTCAAATTTAAAGTCAACGGGCATAGATTAAAACTCTACAGAGATGGTAACCTAGAGCAGAACTTTGCTTCTCTATCATTGGTCAATGATGAATAATTAAGTAGACCCAACACAAGTGAAAAACTCCAAGTGAACACTTTCCATTTTTGTCTTATTTTATTTCTGTTTCTTTTTGTTTATTTATTATTTTCGTCAGTTGCTTTAATAGTGTCGGGTACCCATGTACCCGATCACTATTTGTTCTTTTTGTTTTTGTTGTTTTCTTTGTTTTTCTTTTTTTAGAATGGGGATGACTTACACATTTTGTATATATTTGGCCAAATATATACATAAAATCTGGATAAGGAGACAAAGCATTTAAAGCAGCAGAATGGATAAGTGGAAAGTCCACTCACCTTTATGACTCTCGGGCAGAGTCAAAAATATTGGGAAGGGGCATCTGTCAGGAATAAAGGCAACTTTTCAGTTGCCAAATATACTTCCAATGCCTTGGGACAAGTAAGTACTCTTTATTATTATTTTATTTTTTTGGTCTTTACAGAGATATGAGTATTACCTAGTTAAAGAAACCGAAAAGGCACAAACATTCTTTTATTTTGGACACATTTGCACAATTGAAGAGTTAGGATTTTTTTTTTAAAGACTACAACAGTTACTTCCATATTCTCTCAAACTTTCATTTTCAAAACTCTTTATATTCTTCCACGTTCCTCTCAAGCCCGACAGTAACCACAACCACATTTCTTTAAGACGAGCTTTCAAGCCCTCTACGGACTGAAGGTATGTTTTCTCTGGTAAATCTGAAGAATATGTTGCAATACAAAAGACGGGTAACCCAATCTGGGTTAACCATTTTTTTCAAAAAGAAAACTAGGGTTGCTGCTCACTGTTTTATGCGTCTATGTTGCGATTTTTTGTTCAGATTTGAAATTTTCAGTTGAAAACTGAGGGCTTTTTCTTTTGGAGTAGGTACATTGTTGGATTTGTCATTTTCTTCTTATGGGTTTAACATGTCCGTACGGAAAATGGCATTTTTCTTTGTAAACGTGTTATTTTATTTTTGGGTCATGTTAATGTATACTTGGTTGAAGGAATGCAAGTTTCTGTTTAGTTAATAGGGTTTGTTCTTTACAGATCTGTTTTCCTTTTTGGTTCTGTTGCCTTATCAAAAATGTTTTTTGGTATGAAGTTTGTTTTTCGGAAAAATGGGTTTATTTTCAGAATGGGTGTAGTGCTTTCACTGTTTATTCTTGATTTTTTTCGTGAAATCTGTTACCCATTTGTTATTTCTGAAATCATTTGAGATATTTGCGTCTGGGACAGTACTGACTGTTACGAATGGGGATGATTTGAATCTACTGAAGGTTTTGCTTCGTTTTATTTCTTCTGTTGTGATAAGTTGAGTTGCGAGCATGTTTATTTGAGAAAAGGTCATGACGGCCATGAGTGTTCTTGAAATTGGGGATTCATATTTTTTTTTCTGTTTTGGCTACGACTTATCTCTACGATTGATTCTTACACTTGTTATTTTTTTAGATGCCGAGAATCAAGCAAGTGGCACAAAAATGTACTAAGGAACGGTTTTCCTCCTTAGACGCGAGTCTAGATTTCAGAATTGTACTCGGAAAAATAGTACCTAGCCAACGTAGGTTTTATACTTGATGGAGAAATGTCGTACCCTCCGATGAAGTGTAGAGACGTCATCCGCATCCTGGGATGGGAAAAACTTTACTCTCAACGTGTGGAGCCAGATCCCTCCATTGTTTGAGAATTTTACGCAAATTTATGGCCGAACAATGTGTATTTGGTCTTTGTCCGAGAACGCTCCGTTGCTTTGAACCCAAGAGCAGTCAACTAGCTCTTCAATCTGATGAACTATATAAATGACGTTGATGACTTTTACTCCTATCTCGCTGACTTAACCGATGATACCTGTGATAAATTGCTGCAAGAAGTCACTATTCCAGGAACACAGTGGTCCCTGTCTAAGCAAGGCAACAAGACATGCCGCATGGAATTTTTGACAGACGAAGCCAAAATTTGGTTTTATTTTGTTAGGCATTCTTTGATGCCTACTGGACATACTTCATCACTAAATGTTGAGCGCATTGTTCTGTTGGCTTGTATTGTCAAGGCTCGTCCAATTAATGTTGGTAAACTGATATGTGAACAAATTCGTGCATGTGCTAACAAGAAGAGTGGGGAAATGTTTTTCCCCACTTTGATTTGTTTATTGTGTAGGGCTTTCGGAGTGGTAGTAGCCATAGAAGACACTGATTTCTACCCTCAAAGAACCATCTCAGCATATGACTTAAGCAGAATCCTCCCCTCAGCACCGCAACCACATCCACCTGACACCACTCAAACTCCTTCGGCCCAAACTCCATTTTCTGCCACACGGATGCTCCAGCAACAGCTTCCATGGATGCTCCGGCCATGACTGTGGCACAACTATTTGCACATCAGCAACTTTACTAGAAATATGCGAGGGACCGTGATGCTGCCAATTCCGAGCATTGCTGCGGCAAAGGCAACAATCTGGTAACCCTTGGCCGACCTTTCCACAACAGCTCCTACCTGACGAAGATCCAAACAAAATGGACGATGACATTAACATTCTCTAAGGCACTCCCAGCTCAATGGGAGTGGTTCTTTCTCTCAACCCTTAACTTTTATTTTTGCGTTGGGCCTGTACTTATTAACCTGCTGAGTGGGGCTGGACACTTTCTTTTCCTGCGTTATTTTGTTATCTGAACCTTTTTTGCTGCTGTTTTCTTTTTGTTGAGGACATTGCTTCTCCTTGAGTTTGGGGGAGGGTGTCCTCTGGCCAAAAATGCTAATATCTTTGTCCTAAAGCTTTAATGATGTCTCTTTTATGTTATGTCTGTTTCAAAATGATCTGAATGAATGAATGTCTTATTGGAATGAATGTCTGATTGTGCTTTATGGAATGAATGACTTAGCATAAAAGAGCTGATTGCATGAATGCGGCAGCATTTACATGTGTCCCATTAGAACATTGGCTTAAGCAGGATTAGGACAAACTTTGGGACCCGAATGATGAATTCTTAAAACTAAAGTACATTCTTGTAGACTTTGTACCCTTTTTTTTAGAATAATTAGGTATTAGTTGACTCTAAGTAAAACCTATTATTACTCCCTATCTTTTATACAATAGTCTCGACTTAGACAAATTTCTTTGTTCATAAAAAAGAATTAGCTTGGTATGAAGACACAAAATTTTTAGGATCATTTATATGTACCCCTTGAGGCAAAATTCTAGTAAACTCAGTAGCATTGAAATGATTAAGGCACATTGTTTTGAAACGGTTGAGCCTTTCAAGCCTGACCATGATGCATGTAGTTTTCCTAGTGAACCAAGTGAGCCTAGCCTAATTTCTTTGGACACCCACATCGAACAGATGAAGCCATTTTTTCCAAAATATTTGTTTATATCCTTTCTTTGCCACCTAAAACTTAATCTCAGTCTGCTTAGAATATGTTTAAAAATAAGTTTGGGAGTGCGAGAAAGGGAGAAAAAGAAAGTATTTCTAGAGGAAAACAAAGAAATCATAGAAATACTGCAGCAAAATGCTGCAGCATCCTATAACTGTGGCAGTTTAAATTTGAAATCAAGAATGATGAGGGTGATGTATTTAAATACTTGAAAAAGAGAGTAAAACTCTCTGAATATAGAAGTGAAAAAGAAATAAAGAGCAAAGCTCATTATTGAGGATGCCTATCAAAAAGATGACCAAATGAAAAATCATTTGCTGGAGCAAAAGTGAGAAAAAGGTAGACCCTCTACAGGAAAAATACATAAAATTACTTGCATTAAGTGTATTCTGGGCAGATTGGGACTGAGTTCAAGCCCACTTTTTATCTATATATCATACCTTAGCCCCAGCCACATTACAACCAAAGTAAGACCTTTTTAATCTTTGTTAATGAGTTTGCTACATTAGTGGAGAGTGGTATAATAAATTGCATTCTGACAATACCAAATGTATCTTGGGATTATCAACTGCTGATTCATGAATACAAGAAACCAATAAGTTGGACTATTCACACACACTGGAGTAGAAATTCTTTGAGCTTAGGTTGGTTAATATTTGGTTATTAACGAAGGATGGAACATGGTGTCTGCTTGAATTTTGAAATTTTTCTCTCTGAAATCACTGGTCCCAGGTTTAGCTGAAACTGCTGAGCCAAAGTTTTTAGTGGGTATGCATATTTCATTTTGCTTTCGCATTGCTGCAGCATTGCTCGGGACGAGCAATGATTTAAGTTTGGGGGTGTGATAACTCTAGAATAATAGAGTTATTCACATTTACTTTGTCACGTTTTGCTTTTGAAATAACTGAATTTATTTGAAAATGGAGTTAAAATGCGTTATGTGATTCTTTCTCTTTTTACTAAAAATGTGGTTTTATTGTCAATATGTCAATTTAATTTAATTAATTTCCAAATATTGTTACGAGTTGTATTTATTGGATTATTATTTGGGATTTAATTTGGATTGATTTATTGTAACAAGGGTAAAAAGGAATAAGATTTTAGATTGATTATTCAGCTATTTTCAGAATTTATTTTGTTTTAATGTATTAAAAACGTGGCAGCTGGAGCTTGAATCTCGCAGAGAATCCTGTAGCATGGAGGAAAAGGACAAAGAACTCAGAAGGCAGCTGGAATTAATTTCTGGATTATTCAATTTATTTGCTGAATATTATAAGAAAATTCCAAAAATATGGACAGATGGCAGATTGAGGCTGAATCTCGGTACAAGAAGATACATATATACTTGAAAAACCGAGAGAAGAAAAAGTTTTTTGGGAGATTAGACTCTTAGCCTTTTGAAGAGAGATTGGTTTTTATTCTTTCTTAGATAGCTCAGTAGCATTTCGGTAGTATAGTTTAGCAGTTCCTTTTAGCTTAGATTATTTCTGTAGGAAAAAAACCCGAGAGTGAGCAGGGTGACTTGCTGAGTGTTCGTCAGCTGAGCAAAAAAGATGTCGCGACATTAGTCATATGAGAATAGCACTGGGCAATCGTGATTAAACTTATCTGGGCAGTAGCGTGATCTCAGACCCGAGTAATTCTCTATCCATTTCCTCATTATTGTTCATTGTCTTGTATAGATTCTTGCTTGAATATTGGGCATGAGTTGAAGGCGACTTTTATGAATTGATTAAATTTGTTTTGTAATAGAATTATGTACCATGATGATGGGACTATTTTTGTTACATTACTTTAATTCATGGATTTCGTTATTCTCTGTACTGAACATATTTTATAGCCTGAAGATGTTGTGACATAGTTAAGTATGAACATGTTGAGTACACTGTTTGAAATATGATGATGAGTATGTTGTAGCATTTTTTTTGTTTTTATGTTTACTACTTGTATGGGGCATGCTTGTTTATTCATGTAATTACTTAATTGATTTAGCATCACTTGCGGTTACGACTGTCCAACGTATGAATCGAACTAGTATCTGGCCTTCTAACGGAGGGGAGCTAGTGGACATGATAATTATGTGGCACTAGATTGAGACGCATGACCGTGCGCTCAACATTGCAGGGGACATGACCAAATTCACTGACTAGTGTTGTTCTAGGTCAACGGTACTTCGTACTCCATGAGACGATGTTATCGGGGATCTAGACTAGTAGATCAAGTAATCTGGGTGGCACCAGATCAGCTGTAGCATTAATATGGAAACGAAAGCATGTTTTGTATAATTAGATTCATCTCTGGTTTGTATTACATTTTGGGCGTGAATGCCGCAGCATTGTATTACCTGCAGTACTCTTGTGGTTATTTCCAGTAGGCTGACCCTTAACTGTTAGTTTAGTCTTTCCTTAGGAGTAGCATTGCCATAGCATTAGACCAATCTCTATTCATCATTCATCATTCATCATTCTTTATTCTTTTATTCTTTTAACCAATTGTATAATCATATTTGCAGTAGTCTTTTTCAACATTGTTTTCCCCCAGGTATGAAGGAGGTTGTGAAGCAAGTACCTACGGAGGTGCTTATTGGGCAGATGTATCAGCAGAAGTTTGAGGTAAGTTTGTTGGTTAGCTTAAGGGGGGAAAATGTAACACATTTGTCTTAAATGTACTTACTTACTTGTCATTTGTTTGGGTTGTTCCTATGCAGGCAATGCTTTCGGAGGTTGAGCTTCTGGACCGCTTCCGGCTGACTCATTATAATTATGAGAGTTTGGAAGCGGAAAATGACTTGGCTTGGAAGGTGAGGGAAGCTACTCTGGTGGCCAAGGTGCCGCCGAAAGCAAGGTGCGGGAGCTGTAAGAAATGCTGCAGAAGCAGGGGGGAATTGGAGGAGGTGCAGCAGGAAGTGTTGAGGGAAAAGTTGAAGGTGGGGGAGCTAGAGCTGGCAAGAAGGAAATGGGAAGAGGAGGCTGTGAGGTTACGGGACCGCTATGAAACTCCAGAGGGTCTGATCAATGCTGAAACAGAGAAAGCAGTTGTAACTTCGTTCTTTAAGGACAAACATTGTTACATGTTGTTTTCTCGAGTGGTGGCTCCCGTGGCTGGTGATACTCTGGCTATGCTGAGGGATCACATTCAACAGACCAATCCTTCATTTGAACTGCCAAACAGTTTCAGGGTTTGTTGGCATCGTCAGAGGGGAATGTGTATCCTTGGGAAAGGGAACCTTTCGACTTTGACGTGTTAGTTGCCGAAACCGGCAGTAGGGGGAGGATTTGGGGGAGGGGTAGAGGTAGGAGAGAATGCCCCGGTGGAGGGGGTGGTAGCGGGTGGGGAGGAGGGTGAAGCTGTTGTTTTGGGGGACGAATCTGTAAACATGTAATTTGTATATATTGTAAAGTTTGTGGAAGAAAATATCAATAAACATTGTTACTTTCGGCTAATGATGAGTATGTGGTGGAATTGGTTTTATGTTGACTAATATTTTAAATGTGTAATTTCTGAAAATAATAACTAAATTTAGCATGTGTTTTAAGGGATTCTGTTGATATTATTGAAGCATATTTGGTGGAATCGGGATTGTTGAACTTGACATGTATTTAATGCTACGGGAAATGGGCATGAATTAAAGTACAAGTGTAATTGCGATTCTTCAGTTAGGTTCATTTTTCATCTGGGAAAGATGCGGGTGCTACGGATAAAACTTGCGGACGTTGGTGGCGTTCCACGTTGGTGAGAATGTTGCCTTTGTGGTCTTTCAAACAGAAACTTCCGTATGAATTTACTTTAGTAATGATGTAAGGTCCTTCCTAGTTTGCATCGAGCTTTCGGGTTGGCTCTTGATGGCTGATGGAATTTTTTCGAAGGACGAGATCGCCTATAGTTAGATCATGATGTCGCATCCGGGAATTTTTGTATTTGGTTAGGGACCGTTTGTAATTATATTCTCGAATGGCTGTGTTGGATCGAATATGATCAAGTAATGCTAAATTTTTGGTGATTTTAAGGTCGTTCCAGTCGATGGAAAAATTATCCACTGGGATATCGGGATCCAATTCTACTGGGAGTAATGCTTCGGTACCGAAACATAGAGAGAATGGGATTTCTAGGGTGCGAGAGTGGGGTGTTGTTCGGTATGACCATAATACGTCTGGCAATTCGTCTATCCATTTTGTCTTGGCTGAATCCAACTATTTTTTAAACCTTATACGATAGTTCGATTAGTACTTCCGTTAGGCCGTTTGTTTGTGGATATAGCAGGTCTATGTGTAACTCTTGACAAAAGTTTTAGAATTCTTGCGCTTCGAACTATTTTTCGTTGTTGGTAATGAGGATACGGGGTATTCTGAACCGTGTGATGACGTCATTCCAGAAAAAATCTTTGATAACCTGCGCTGTGATGGAGGCTACGAGTTTTGCTTCTACCCACTTGGTGAAGTGATCAATGGCGACGATAAGAAATTCTTTGTTGCCCTTGGCTTTCGGGAAAGGGCCTACAATATCCATTCCCCACTGGTAAAAAGGAATTAGATTGCTAATAGAGTAGAACTCCACAGTGGGCATGTGATGTATGTTGGCGTGTAATTGACATTTTGAACAGTGTTGTATTAGTGTTGTAGTGTCGGTTTCTATAGTGGGCCAAAATATCCTGTACGCATGACCTTGCGGGCTAGGCTTCGTGCACCAATGTGAGATCTGCATATGCCTTCGTGGATTTCTCGCAAAATGTAATTTCCTTCAATTTCAAGTACACATTTGAGGAGAGGCCATGAGTAATGTCATCGATACAATTGATCGTTTAGGAGGACATATCGCGCTGCAGACTTTTGAGTTGTTGTGCTTGGATTTTGTCAGCTGGACTTGTGTTGTTGGTGATGTATTGTATAATAGGTGTCATCAAGATTGGGATGCCGTCGATGGATTTTTGCATGAGGGGTTCTATCCATGTGTCGTCTAAGGTATCGCCGGTGTGTAATTTAGATAAGGCATCGGCTTCGGTGTTTGCTTTTCAGTCTGTAAATATTTTTGCATGTTGTCTTCTTTTGCTTCGAATTCTCTGTTGACTTGTCCAGCAACAACTTGAGAATCTGTAAGTATTCGGAGGTTTCGGATATGTAAATTACGAGCGATTCATAATCCTGCAAGTACGGCTTCGTATTTAGATTCGTTGTTGCTGATGGGGAATGTGTATTTTAAGGCGTAAAATAGTTTGGAGCCTTCGGGTGATGTTATGGGGATACCAGCGCCTCAATTGGTTTCGGCTGCGGAACCATCTACGTGGATGGTCTAGCAATCGGACGGGATGCTATTTTCTTGCAGTCGATGAAGTCGGATAGTGCGTTGGCGTTTATATATCTTTTGTGAGTGAACTCGATTTCATATTCGGAAAGTTCTATAGCCCATTACATAATGCGGCCGGTAATGTCGGCTTTGTTCAATGACTGGCGAACAGGGACTTGTGTGTGCATGCAGATATGGTGGGTTTGGAAGTAATGTCGAAGTTTCCGTGTTGCCATTATTAGGGCAAAGATATGCTTTTCCAGAGGTGAGTATCGAGTTTCGGCAGGTTGTAGGACATGACTGATGTAATAGATGGGGTGGAAAGCCTTCTCGCATTCGGCGCAGAGGACGACGCTGATAACTGAAGGTGAAATAGATACGTAAAGGTGGAGAGTTTCATTGGGTTTCGGGGGGACTAGGATAGGTGGATTTTGTAAGTATTGTTTTATGTCTTGGAAGGCTTTCTCGCATTCGGGAGTCCATTCGAAATGTTTGCATTTCGGAGGAGTGAAAAGAACGGGAGAGATTTTTCTCCTGATTTTGAAAGGAAACGGTTGATAGTCGTGATCCTTCCGTTGAGCCGTTGTACTTCTTTAATATTCCTTGGAAATTTGAGGTTTTGTATTGCTGTAATTTTGGATGGGTTTATTTCTAAACCGCGTTGGGAAATCATGAAACCTAAGAATTTTCATGTGCTTACTCCGAATGTGCATTTTTCGTTGAGCTTTAGACCGAAGTCTTGTATGGTTTTGAACGTTTCCCGAAGGTCTTAGGTTATATCTAATGTTGAGAGGGTCTTGACTAATATATCGTCGATATATGCTTCATCCGGTTGATCATGTCTTGAAAATCTGCTCTGGCGTTTTTTAATCCGAAAGGTATACGTTTGTAACAGAAAAGTCCTTCTGGTGTAACGAAAGTAGTTTTTTCTTCGTCTTCTTCTACCATTAGGATTTGATGGTAGCCTTTGTGAGCGTCTAGGAATGATAGCAAGCTATAACCTATTGTGGCGTCAGCGAGTAGGTCCGTGCGGGGGATGGGGTATGGCTTCTTTGGGATGAACTTGTTAAGGGAAGTAAAGTCGATACAAACTCGCCATTTCCCACCTGGTTTTGGTACGACTACTGGGTTGGCTAACCACTGGGGGAATTGGACTCTGCGGATGACGTCGGCTTGAAGCATGTCTGATATTTCTTTGCGGATGATGTTTTGTTTTTCGGGATTGAAAGAGCGGCATTTTTGTGTGATGGGTTTTGCGGATGGGGGAATTCCTAGCTTATGTTCCATGAAGGAGTACGGGATGAGTCCTAGGTCTGTGGGTGTCCAAGCAAAAATATGAGAAAATTCTGCCGCAAGTTATAAAATTTATCGTTATAATTGATTCGGGAGAGAAGCGCCTATTCTGATTTGGCATTCTGGATGTGTGGCATCGATGAGGGTTTCGAAGTGGTCGACGGGGGCCAAGTTGCGGTCGGGTTCATCAAAAGAATCAACCAAAACCTTGGGTGGTGTATTCTTTGTGAGGTAGCAAGTTTGTTGGATTAGTTCATCTCCGAGAATGATCCAGGGTCTGGAGGGTAACGACATGATCATATCGTTGCAGAATGTGTGAATTTATATCTGCATTGTGTTCAAGGTTGGGCAACCAAGAATGATGTTATAAGGTGCTGGTGAATCTACGATGACGAAAGTGGTTATGTGTTGTTGGAGGTGTGAAGGTGGTCCCATTGGAGTAATAACTTAGCGATGTCGCGAGGGTGGGTGGTGGTGCCAGAAAAGTCGATCATTGATGTAGAATATGGTTGTATGAGGTTGTCATTTAGGTGCATGTTTTTCTAGGTTTCGTAGTACATGATATTGGCAGAACTACCCGTGTCTACTAATATGCATCGAACGAAAAATGACTGGATGTGTTAAGAAATTATTAGTGGGGTATTGGTGTTTTGATCGGGTTCGGCAGATTTGATGCTTTTTTGTGGTGGTTTTCCGGATTGGTGGTTATTATCATCTATGAGGTTAATGATGTGGGGGAGGGTTGTGTCAGTATGTGGGGGAGGGTTGTGTCGGTACGTGGGAGATTGTCGGGAGTTGGCGTGGTTATGTTTGGCATCCATATGTATTCTCATAAATGTCCTTTTTGGATTGCTGCTTCGATTGCGTGTTTTAGAGCATAGTAATTTCCTGTTGTGTGCCCAACTTCTTTGTGGAATGTGCATAAATGTTACTGGTTTCTGCGTTCAATTGGGGATGGCATCGGGCGTGGGACTTGTAATATGTCTGACGATTCTATATTCTACCAGATTGTGGCACTATCAGAAGTTAAGGGTGTAAATTGGGGGTATTATATTTAGGGTAACGGGGCATCTGTTGGTCGGTGTTGGGTGTTGTCGTTCGGGTTCTGTATTCGGGATGTGGAAATCGAGTTGGAGGTTGAGTGTTTCTGGCTTGGGGATATCTGGATGTGGCTATTGCGCTGTTACGGGCAGCGTCTTGTGCTTGAGTGGTTACCATGGAGGAGGATAATTTTTTTGTTTTTATCCATGCTCCGATCTGTGTGAGCAATTCTTGTGTGGTCCGTGGTTCCTGGATGTTTAATTGGTGCGAGTACTCTCCTTTGATGAGGCCGTTGAGGAATGCTTCGACATAAAAGGAGTCTGTGCAGTCTTTAGTGAGCAATACCTCTTTGTTGAACTGCTGAAGGTATGAGGACAGGGATTCCCCTATGTTCTGGCGAATTTGTAAGAGTTTGAGGTGTTTTTTTTTTGTTTGTTCGAAATGCTTCAAAGTGTTGTAGAAAACTATTGCCGAGTTGTCGGAAGGAGAAAATAGATCCGGCGGGTAGGCTATCGAACCATGCTTGTGCCTATTCAGCTAGTGTCATCGGGAAGCATCGACATAACAAAAAATCATCTGCTCCGTGCATGACCATTGTTGTTGTGAACTGCCTGAGGTGAATTTTGGGATCAAAATATCCGGTGTATTGGGTGAATGTGGGAATCTAGAACGTTGGTGGTAACGGACCCTTGGCGTATGCCGGAGCTAGAGGGTTGCTGTCGAGTGTGTTCCAGGGGAGGATGTCATCATTTGGTATTAGTTGAGGGGGTTCAATCTGAACCTGGTAGCATAGCTTCCTGAATTGTGCGTTTGCAGGTGTAGGTCTGACGGCAGGTTGTTGGTCATTTTGGTGGGGTTGGAGGAAGTCTTGGGTTCCAAGGTTTTGTGGTGGGAGATACCATGTGTGTGTTGGTGCTTGCGGTTGTTGTGGAAGGTTTTGGTATAGCATTGGTTGTGCTAAATTACCCGAAAGTGTTTGGGGTATCGGGGTTGTTTTGGGGGAGCGGGTGAAGCTGGTGGGACTATATTGATTTGAGGATGTGAAAATGGTTGTTGGTCATTTTGGTGGGGTTGGGGGAATTCTTGGGTTCCGGGGTTTTGTGTTGGGATGTACCATGTGTGTTGGTGCTTGCGGTTATTGTGGAGGGTTTTGGTATGGTATTGGGTGTGCTAAATTACCCGAAAGTGTCTGGGGAATCAGGTTTTGTTTTGGGGGAGCGGGTAAAGCTGGTGGGACTATATTGATTTGAGGGTGTGAAAATGGTTGTAGGTGTATGTTTGTATCGGGACATACGGGTTTGTGCTCCTGTTGTTTGTCTTGCCTTTATGGTTTGATGGCGGGGTGGTTGGGTTGTTTCGTCAGTAAATTTTATAGTGGCATTTTGGGGGTGCCAGAACATTGGTTGAGGATCCGGTAGTTTCGGGAAAGTGGGATGTGGCATCGTCTATTAACTCTGGATCTGATCTTGATAGTTTGGATCGCACGTAATTGGTGATGTTTCTTAAATTCTGCATAATATCGTCATATGGTACGTTGGCGTTCGGTTGATCTTGCCGAATTGAAATAGAATGTGATCGACGATCGGGCTTCTTGGCGAGGCAGTGCGATGTGGACGGGATTGGGGCATCTTTGGGTTGGTGCGGTGGGTGTGCTGACGAGGATTGTTGACGCTGGTTGTCGTTGGCGATTGTAGAGGCGATTGCTAGAGGTTGATGTTTACTGGCAGGGACAGGAAGAGGGATGCCCAGGGATGTGGCAAGAATTTCTAGAAGGGTATTAGGGTTTTTAGAATCACGGCTATGGGTTGTCATGTTCTTTTTCGTAGATATAATCGTAGGAAAAAGCACGGTGGGCGTCAATATGATGTGGCCTGACTCTGGCTACTCTAATTCCCTTTCTTTTTCTTCCCTCCTTTCTCTTGGGATATGTCTTTCTTGAAGATGCTTCGTTGTTCTTGATGTGTTCTTTCTTGGAGATATCGCGTTGTTCTTGATGTGTGTTTCCTCTCGGGTTCTCTCTCTCTGGTTCTTGGTGTATTTTTCGTTATCCTCTCTCTCTCCTCTTAGAGAGGTATTTATCTACCATTGCCTACAAGATATGGACTTTTTGTGTTATAGGCTTTTTTAGATATTTTATGTTGCGATGATATATTGATTAGATATGGTGGTACGTTGTATGTGAGTTGTTCGGAATATTTTATGATGCGGGGATATATTTATACATATACTAGAGGTGGAGGTGTTATTTGGTTTAGATTTCTACTAAACAACAGTGAATCAATATGCTTTCTTTGTGCTTCATTATATCGAATTAGCAAATAAAATGGAAAGTAAGGGACAAAATAAGTACCTCTTCCAAACTTCGAGACCATAGTGACTTTTTCTTTAGGCTCCGCACGAGCTTTCTTTGTGCCTTTATGTCTGCTGCCAGAATCGCTTGGCTGTTACCTAGCACATTAAATGTTGCATGAAAAACAGAAAATGGAGCTACTGTTAAACCAAGTTATAGTTTTTGTTAATGGGGAAACTCCATATCATACTCTTGCTTTTGTTAAACCAAGTTACATTGTCACATGTTCTAAAAGTTTGAAGTTAAATTTATTTTCCTAACACACCCTCTCACAAGTGGATCAACCACAAATTTTCTTAACAAAGCTCAACATGTGCATAATTACATATAATCAACAAATGAAAAGCAATAACAGGAATTAAAACTCAGCCCCTAGTGCTCTGATACCATGTTTTAATTGAGTAAAATTGTCACTTACTCTAAAATCTTAAGCTAATAAAGAAAGGTTAAAATTTATCCTCTTGAAAGTTTTGATTGTGTTCACCCTCATTTCAAATCCTTTGAAATGTATATTCCTAGGCTACTCACGTCAACATATGGGGTATAGGTGTTATTGACTTAGTCTTGGTAGGTATACTATCTTTATTGATGTCTCCTTTTTAGAAAATACATTCTTCTATCCAACCACTAGTCCTATCAGCTAGGGGAGGATATGATTTAAAGATATAAAGTGTTACATTGTCTATTTCTACTTCATAAAAGGTATTCTTCATGCCTATTCTTGTCGTAAGCTCCTTCTTAGTAATGTCTTGTAATAAACCTTTTGATATGATATTGTCTCAAGTGATGAATTCCCCATTGCATTTAGGAAAGGTAAACAACAATGCCCTTATTTTATTTCTTCGGTTACTTGCTATGACTATTTGTCTCCATATTCTTGTTCAATCAATGTATCCATTTACTCTATTTCTCTTCATAAGTCAGTTCATGAAGCCTTTTCTCACCCTGGTGGACATGATACTATGATAGAGGAAATGAATGCCGTAATTGCAAATGGTATTCATAACTTGATGGACTTACCTCTTGGCAAGAAAGTTATCGGGTGTAAATGGGTATGCGGAATTTGATAGTTGTGTTATTTGAGGGAGTCTTAGAATTGAACTATCTCAAAGTAATGCGTCTAGACATTACATAACTCTGTTAGTGTTGGTAAAGAACATAATCTATGCTACTCGAAAGGAGCAGTGGACATGAGATTATGCAAAAGAATCATAGAAATACTAGTATTGAGTGTTATTTAAATGCAAATTGGATATGCCTTAAGATTAATAGAAGAGTCAACTCAGGATATCTTGTCTTAATGGGATGGAATATTATCATGGGAAGCAAGAATAAAAATGCAGTGTCAAGATTGAGTGTAAAATTAGAATATAGTAGAGTTATGTCACAATTTGTTTGAGAAATTATGTGACTAAGCCAACCCTTAATTGAAGTTGGCCTTAAATCTTGTATTCCAGCAAAATTACGGTGTGACGATCAAGTGGTCCTCCATATTGCCTCAAATATCATTTCCCATGAATAGACCAAACATATAGAGAGTGATTATCACTTCGTTTGAGAAAATATACAAGAAGGACTAATCTCTATAGAGCATGTAAGAACAAGGGAAACATTTCCACCAAAGGTTGTGTATAAATTAAAGACCCTCATAATACAATAACACACAAGAGTTATAGAATTATCTTTATTTACATTAGCCTATAGTAAATAACTGGAATTATATGTGTTTTTCATTTCTTTTCCAGTCTAACAATCAATTTCCAAAAACTTTAAAAAGGTTAAATAATTATTTTATACGACCTGTTGACCACATTTCCTTACTTTTTCTATCATAATATATTATTATTATACGAAAAAAAAATTCATTTGTTATATGCCTCTTTCTTTGTTTTTTTACTCACTCTTTAAAAATAATATTTTATTAATATTTTTTACACTTTTATCCTTCTCACAAATATTATAATATTGTATATTATAATATTTCTACACTAATAAATGAAAAACATATTATAAATTTAATAATATATTTTTTATATATTTTATATAATATAGTATTTAAAATAATATTTAAAGTCATTCTGATTTAGCCGCATGCCGAGTCTCGCGGGGCGTGTAATGTGAGGGTTCTCAAATTTCTCATTCAACAAAATAAAATAGAATTTTTTTAATTAAAAATATTGAAAGACTTCAAAATTAAAAAAATGATAATACCTAAAAACTTTTTAACAAAATTTTAATATGGGTTTTAATTTAAAATTTTTGCTAATTATTATCTTTAGATTTATTTACTATTTAAATAAAGAGATTTCTTTAAAAATAAAAAGATTTTCTTTTATTATATTAATATTACAAAATATTCTTTAAAAAATTAAATATTAGATAAGTAAATATAATAAAAAATAAGAATTTAATAGGATTAAATCACATTTTAAATTTGAATTCTAATATTACTTTACCAAATTTAACTCAATTTATTTATTGAAAAATTATCAAATAATATTTTTTAAAAAAATTGATAATTAAAATAAATATAATTAAATAATATATATAATAATGATATTGAGATAAATTTTTATTTCCTTTTTTGAATTAAACTCGTTTAGGTTTGAATAGGTCTAGCAAAATTGCCTATAAAATCTTAATCCTATTTAATTTCCTATGAAATAGTATTTATCCAAACACATGTTATTTATAAGTCATTCAAAAAAAAATTAATTCACATTGGTATATGTACAATTATATCACATAATAATATTTTCAATTATTTTTATTAATTATTATATCATATCTAAAAGATTCTCAAAATTTTATATTTATTATTTTGTTTAAAAGATAAATATTTAAATAAATTAAGAAAGCCCAACAAAACTATAAATACCCCTTCAATCACAAATAATGTTTAAGAGTTAAATTAGAGTTTTGAGAGGTTAAGAAGAAAGCGATAACTTTGGAGTCACATCTATGGAGGGTCTCCTTGGTCTCCTCCCCGAAGACTGCCGTATAGAGATTCTCTTAAGATTACCTATCAAATCGATTTTCCAATTTAAATGTGTTTCCAAATCATGGTATGATTTATTAACGAGTTCTTATTTTATTAATAGACATATGGAATTCAACAAGAAGAAGAAGATTTTATTCATTAGTGATCTTGAAGATGAATACTCATCTTTTAATTTAGAAGATGAATCTTATACTGACCTATCAAATTTAGATTTTGAAATCTGTGATTTGATTGGATGCTGTAACGGAATCATTTGTCTTCAAACATACGAAGGCGATATTGTTTTGTTGAATCCTTCTACGAGGGAATTTAAAGTTCTTCCCCCCATAACGCTCCGCAGCAACGTTGTAATACAAAGTAAGGGATTTGGTTATGATAATTTCAACAATGACTACAAGGTTATTTTGATTCTATCCGTATTTCATAATGATATACTTTATAAACAAAAAGGTTATCCCTCTACCATGGAAATTGCAGTATACAGTGTTAGATCAAATCGTTGGAAGAAATTAAAAAATAAAAATACAAAGTTTTTATCTACCGCATCACAATGTGTTAGATTAGTTAGTTCAAACCTCTTCTTTAATGGAAGAGTTCATTGGGATGCATATGATTGTTATTATAATGATCGCGGTAGACTTTCTCATAATCATCCTATGATCTTTTCTATGGACCTTAGTGGTAAAGCATTTCGTAAATTCCAATACCCTAGTGCTGTATTATTATTGGAAAACAAAAATTATCAAAGAAATCTTCAGGTTATAAAAGGTTTTCTTTCTGTAATTCTATTCCAAAGATTGATACATATATCGGCTGGATTTGAGCAATATGTTGATATTTGGTCGATGAAAGAATACGGAGTAATAGAATCTTGGTCAAGACAATATAGAATAGGTCCTTTTGTTTCAATCGTGAGCCCTTTATCAATAAGGGCGAATGAAGATGAAGACGATCATGTCCTTCTTCAAATGGGTACAGTCAAACAATACAATGATAATGAAGAAGATTGTGAATTTGTTAGATGGAATTTGTCAAAAATGAACAAGTTCGAAAATATTATCTTCAATATTTTGATATTGATGGTGGTGTTTTATGCTATACCCAAAGTTTAGTTTCAATCACGAAGGAAGGAAGAGTAAATTAAATTCTATGTAAGTTTTTTTTTTTTTTTAGTTTTTCTTTTTAAATTTATTTAGAGACAGTAATGGAATTAAACAAATTAACAGTAACTGGTCACGAACATTCACTCGCCACTCTCTTTTCTTTGTCCAATTCTGTCTGACTTTTTTACCAAACCCTTCTCTCATTGATTCTCTTCACCAAGTCTGAAGTTTTAGACTTTGCAAACCTTCAATAACCCTTTGATCGCTCATGATCCCGGATGGAATAAGCTGGCAGTCTACCACGGATCATCTCTCGCCCCCAAATCCTTGATTTGGCCAGGAAAGACTGCAAGGCTTTAGGCCCAGGAAGGGAAGGGACAGCTTCTGGAACATTGTTTCACAAAGAATTTGGAATGTCAAAAGGTGAGGATCATCCCATTCCCTTGTTTGGTTCTTCCATTAGCGTGTGAGAAAGAAGCTCGTGGTTAAACACTTAAAGTTATATAAAGTTTTTTTTAAACTACAATTTTTATGGGCTTTATAAAAAATGTTTGTATGAAACTTTTTATTATAGTTGCATTTGGTTTAATCTGTTGATTCAGGGAAAATTATTTTTGCAGT